>PVIC010002122.1:0-81418 GCA_004025085.1 Thryonomys swinderianus
TTTATACAGTAACTTGTGTCAGTTACATATCCCTCTTGTGAGAGTGTGGTCATCCTATCTTCTAGCTGCACAAGGACTGACAAGCTCAGAAACCAGGCATCGCTTTCAAGGAAAGGGAGAAGTTAAAGCCTTGGAATTTGAGTACTCAGCATTACATTCCTTTGTCCTACTCCCAATAAAAGCCTTTCAGTTTCAGCACTAAGGATGGGTTTAGCCCTGGTCCAGTCTCTACAAATGTCAGCAACTGCTTGAGACTCCCAGACTGGTCTTTCTTTTCCTCATTGAGTTGGTTTATCTGAGTTTAGGTCCCAGATCTTAAAACAGGAAACATCAGCCAGAAGCTGTGAGGGGAAGCCAGCCAAGGTGTATGCTTGCTAGAAATAAAACTTGGGGGAGGGGGTTGGGGACCAGAGAGAATGGGCTCAGGGGATTTGCTCACCATCTGTTTCAACCTCCAATGTGTCTTGATGAATGGTTTTCCCTTATAACCCATTAGTCACCTCATCTCTCTCCCAACTCTGGTCCTTGAAATATGGTTCTCTCGTTTGAATAATAATGACTAAGTGTGTTGGAACCTACTTAAAGGGATTCTAAAAGCATTAAATCGGGAACACACAATTCAGCAACGTCCCAATTGCCAAAATATAGTAAAAGTTGAAGTGATTAAGACGACTTAATGTATGAAACATGCATTCAGGAAGGTAAAGATAAAAAGTAAACTTTTCCAGTGCAACATCAGCCCAGTGGTTGATATTTCAGAAAAGGTGGGTGGAGGCCACTGCCAAAATAAAGTGAAATAATTGATGAAGACCCAAAGGAACATGCCCTTGATCTTGAAGTTATTACTTCATTTCATGAAAAACCTTAGAAGTCAATGACAGACTATAAAGTCAGAAAGCCAATTGTTCCCCTATTCCTTGTATATAATTCCAGTATGTACTGTACATATAAACATGTCAGAGTGTCCTCTAGAAAGAAACAACTATAACTTGGAATCTGGGTCATGTTTTCAAATAGCCTTATTATTTCTGTTACGAAGCAGACACTCAGGTATTTGGCCTGATACTTTTATCCACACTCAAGTGGTTAGGTGATTTATAACTTGCTGTTTGTGTTCTCATATCTGTTTGGTCCACTTTAGAGCCTTGAGTTAGGCTTGATATTTATCAGGAAAAACAAAGATACACACACATGCACACACATTGAGCAATCTCTCAGAAAATTCATGTTATAGGCCAACAACTAACTCAGAGTGCCTTTACCCTGGAACCAAATTCCAGACCATCAGTCCATCTTTCTTTCCTTCCTTTTTTTCCATCTCTCTACACACACCCCTTTCCTCCTTTCTTGCTTCCTTCCTTCCCTTACGTTTCTCTCCTTTGTTCCTTTCTCCCTGCCTTTAATCTTTTCATTATTCCTTTGCTATTTTTATTCTTGTCCCTTCCCTCTTTCTCTCCATTTTCCTTTCTCCCATACCTCCCTGTTTTTTAATGTTCACAGTCAAGAAAATAGTTAATTTCATCCTCTTTTGTCTGGAAATAGAGCACTGGAAAATGCTCTTTGTGCAGTGGCTGATCCAGATACTTCCTACTCATTGTCAAGCTAGAAATAGCTCTTTAACAACAGCAACTGGGGGACGTGAAGAAGTATGAAAATGAAATTCAAATCTCTGTTTTTTCAAAAATAAAAAGAATTCTACTTGATCATTAATAAATAAATATCTTTAAGCTACTCCGATTATAGATTTTGTCCACATAATGGGGCTTTAGTAGTAGACAGAAAACAGATATACAGGAGAGAACTCATTCCCTCCAGAATTTAAAGTCTGATCCATCAATACCTTTAGAAACAGTGATAGGGACATTCTCTGTTATCATCCCAGGTGTTAATTTCTCTAGGTGTGCCACCACAGGGCCAGGAATTACCAGCTTTATCTCAGAAAGGTGGCCCTGATTGACCTAAATCAATTTATATCACCTCATTCCTGGTTGATTCAGTTAGGAGGTCAGGATTGGACACAGGAAGTGCACTGGGCCAGTCAACAGAAGATCTTTGTTTAATGGTTGAGGAAGAAGAACAAACTCCTTTCTCTCTCCTCTCACTATTTTCTTCCCCATCCCTACAGGATGTGAGTGAAAAATCAACAAGGCATCTTGTGGCTGGATGGGACCAGACTTAAGCAGAAAATGAAAACATAATGGAAAGCAGAAGAAAAATCAGATATGTAGTAACATTAGTAAGCTACTAGCTTCTTTACTTTCAACTGTCCCCTTTATATATCAGTTTTGTTGGATTTTCTATCAGAGATCAAAGAATACTGATACATACATATAATGATGTATTATTTATTCAACTTTAAATATTCTATTTACATAAATATTCCACTTAAACACGACTCACTTGGATAAAGTCTACCTGATTTTAGCTATTTTAATATGAATTATCATACAGAATATACTTCAGTTCCTTCAGAATTTTACAAAAGAATATGAAAACACATCTATAATTCTAAACTTTTATTCCTTATTCTCATAGCATTCTGATACTTTCACAAACTAATCATGTGAATTGAACTGTTATCTACAGGCTAAATATTTCTCAATGCTGTCCTTTTTAGAAAGTTTTTTTTGTAGTTTTTCAAATACATTCCTAATATTATTTGCTTTGTGTAAAGATTGCTATGCCAGTATTTAATAGCTGCTCTTTCCACATAAATTGGTACTCGTAAACCTGGTACCCACTGAGAAACCATACAACCGGACTTGTTTGAATTGTCTTTAAAATAAGAGTGAATGGACACTAAGAAAGTGCTCCAGAGGTGGAGTGGAGCACATCTCCTGTCAATCACAAGTTCCTAACCCATGTTGGATCTTTTCCTAACTGATGTTGGAGATTTAGACTCTCACATAGAAAACGTGGAACTTTACACAAGGCTACAAGAGACAGATAGAGTCCCATACTTATAAATCCTGTCTTGATTAATACATCTCTATTTTGCGTTTTATATGATAAGATTCTAAGAAATATACAATTTGAAAAAAGATTTAAACCTTTAGGAAAAATAACTATTACCTTATTGTTTTGTTATGAAAGTCTGGGGTTTTTTGTATAGAGCCATCATTTTATGAAAAAATAAAATAGACACCAGGTAAATGCAACTATCAAAATGTATTTTAAAACATTTTATCACCTCAGAAATTCTTTATGTCTTATCTACCACATCATCTACCCTCACTTCCAGCTTTAAACAATAATTAATCTATCTTCTGTGTCTATAGGTTTCCCTATTATTCTTTTTATATGACTACATGTAATCTTTGTGACTACTTCTTTCACTTAGCATATTCTAAAATCTTATTTATCTTTGACACATAATAATTGTAAATGTTTATGGGACACTGATATTTCAAGTATGTATAAAATGTGTAATTAATATAGAAACATAATTGTCATACCTACACCTCAACCATTTATTGTTTCTTTGTGTCAGAAAGATTCAAAATCCTACTAGCTATTTTGAAATATACATTTAATAGTTACTAACCATTCATTGCTGTGCAACAGAGCATTAGAAGTTATTCTTCCCATTTAAATATAACCTGTACAGTTAGTATCCTCTCTTCATGTCCTATCTGCCCAATTTTCAGCCTGTAGTAACTACAGTTCTCTCTACTTTTATAAAATGAGGTTTTACTTTTCATATGCGATATTAAGTGATAACATGTTGTATTTTCTTTCTGCATCTGGTTTATTTCATTGAACAAAATTTCCTTTAATTGTGCACATATTGATGCAAGTGAGATTTCATGGTATAGCATTCTATTGCACATATATGCCATATTTTTTTATTTGTTCATCTACAGATATACATTCAAGTTGACCACTGTGAACAGTGCTGAAATAAACACTGGATGTACACAGCTCTTTAACATACAGATTTCTTTTCCATTAGTTATATTTACCTGGATGGTGGTTCTACTTCTAGAGTTTTTGGCATTCTATCATATCATCACTACCAGATTTCCATTACTTTTTCCTTCAAAAGATAGGTCAGTTTACCTTAAGTGCAATCCTTTATACAACCTCCAAATCTGCAAATATCTCCCATTAAGAAAACTACCAGTGTCCAATAGATTTCTTATAATAAATCTTGCTCTTTCTGCAATTTCACCTTATTTAGTTCCTTTTCTTTGGTGCACTTGCACTTTTCTAAGGTCGATTTTTTTGTAATATATCCTTTTTAACAGGTTGATGCAATGGGAGCTTTTGGCTTTACCATGTCTATTCAAATCCAACCCTGAAGTGGGAATCTATACCTCATGTCTCTTGATATGTAAATCTGTGAGGTAAGAGCAGTAATTATCTCTACATTGCAAAAGAATCAGGCAGGTTGAGTTCTTCAGTTATGAGCCTTGTAAGAACCTACTTAGAACCTAACCAAACACTGTCAGTTCCTAGGGCTTTTATTCCGTACAGTATAAAAATGTCCTTGGAACAGCTAGGAATCTTTCAGAAGAATCAAAAAGCAAATGGAGTATTATCCTGCCATAAAGAATGACAAGATCGCTTCATTTATGTGCAAATGGAGACACCTGGAGGATATACTAATAAGTGAAATAAATAGATCACGGATAGGCAAATACCGGATCTTCTCTTTGACATGAAACACCTGTAGATGCAAATGAGCTCTAGAAAGTATGACAACTTTTATAGAGTGGGAAATTTCCATAGGAAATTTGGTGTGGGAAAGTAATGAGGGGAAGGAATAAATATGATTCAAAAAGAAAATAAAAGAGTATGTATAAAGGGGGTGGGGAGGTGTGGGTGGGGAGGGATATGGGTAAAAATGAGAATTAACTTGTGTCATATACTGGTACAAATTCACCAATGTTATATGTGATTGTGAGATGTATATAAATTGTACCAATAAAGAATTCAATTAAAAATGCATAACTGATTGATTTACCCATGTCCCCTGGGAAAGTTTGAGACAAAGGGAGAATTGAACTTCAGAGTTCTTGGTGCCATTGTCCTTTAGACCCACAAAAGGGGACATTCAACATCATATGCACATAAAGAAACTGATAATACTGGAGATGCAAGCATTGTGCAAAAGGAAAATACATATAATGAATTTTACATATCACTAAATGCTATTTTTCAAATGGGAAACTACTAATTCATGCTGAGCACATATGGCCATGTTTTATCTAAAGGCTGGTACCATATAATCATAATTTCAATAAAAATTCTATTTAAAATGTATGTTCTTTTAAAAATCAATACATAAAATACAGTCCTCAAATATGCTAGCTGTACTGCCATTTGTTTTTCAACTGGGCTTGCTTTTCCCCATAAAACATCACAAGCAAGTTGGATTCTTCAACAGTGAAGTTAGGAGAATCTGGATTTGAAATAATAATAGGAGAAGGGAATAATCTCTTAAAAGGACTTTTTTTGGGGGGTATTTCTTTGAATTAGGTTGATCTGGTTCCTTCCATATGACTGTTTTTTATCTTCCAATAAAGGGACAATTGCCACAGTAACTGAAAAATGACAATTTTTGGAGGAAGCAAGGCAAGAATTACAGAATTCAGCAAGAATAAAATCTATTCCCTTGACTTGTGCTATCTCACCATCAGCTTGCTCTACTCTCCAAAGTGCCTATCATTAAAGATTCTCCTTTGCCAGCACTCGGGAGGCAGAGACAGGAGGATTGCAGAGTTCACAGCGGCTTACCTGGGCACGATAGTGAGCTCAGGGCCAGCCTGAACTACAAAGCGAGACCCTGTCTCAAAAAGCAAAAAAAAAAAAAAAAAAAAAAAAAAAAGATTTTCCTTTGTACTAAATCATGGTGTTGATTGGTAAGTATCTGATATTATAGAAATATTTCCATGGATGGATGGCATAGATGAAGCTGTGAACAGGACTTCACTATATACCATAGATTAAGTTGTGGAGTCCTAGTGAAGAGATCCTGATGAACCAAGAAACAGATTTGCCAGCCAGTGTAGTTCTGGGACCCCAAAGAGCAAGAATGCTTACTCTCCCTCAAATCTTCCTAGCATCTATGGCCCATGGTGTGATCTCTAATGAAAATTAAATTTCAGGCTGTTCCTTTCTATTACACGCAGCATACCACAGCCCACTTACCCAGGAATCACATGTTTTGTGGTAGTTGTTTAGACTGGTAAGAATCATGCACTGCACCATGAACTAGGGACCCAAAGATGACTAACGCCATCCCTTAGAAATACAGACTCACACATAGCCATATACAGTGGTACCTCAATCCACACACTTAATTCTTTTCATAATTCTGGTTGCATACAGAATGGGAGAGGAACCGAATCAAATTTCCCCTTAGGGTGAACACCGGACCTAACTACTGAATTTGATTCAGCTCAACTCAAATTCAGTTTATGACTAGAATTATAGATAGAATTAAGTTCATGAACTGAGATACCACTGTATTCATTGTAGTATTTACCATGTGATAGACACTGTTTTAGAAAATGAGACTGCATTGATGAAAATGAGAGGCACAGGTAATTTTCAGAAATTCCTGGGCCCGGAAATGATATAGAATACACATTGATTAGGACAATTAAAATATGCCTGAACAAGCAAACCAAATACTACACCATGTATGATGCATGCTGTCTATACCACAGATTTTCTCTGCATTCTGTGATGTCCTCGTAGGGTATCTAAAACCTCACCAAAAATTTTAATAGTATTTTTTATGTCTATAGTAACTAACATCTGTCCAGATGAACATGCTATATATTTGGTGTCTCTGAAAGTCAGCCCCAAATGCCTCTGCCATTGTACTAAAACCACAGAGACCTGGCTCCCTGCCTCCAAGGGTGGCCCATTCTGTCTCTATCTCACTCTGGTGCCCAGGCAGTTCTCCTTGGTGAGAAGAAAAGAGGGAAAGTAAGAGAGAAACAATATAGGAGGTACAAGGTGCAGGGATAAGAGAGGAGAAATGTGATACAAGTGACTGAGGTAGAAGTATAGCACTTGATGAATTGCTAGATGTTAAGAAGCTTCTGTGACCTTTGGGAAATTTCACCCGAATTCTAATCTTCAGAGACATGCAATACGCTGACTTCCTTTTGCAGGACATCTGCAAAGGTCAAGACTTTTTCCAAGCTTTGTCTTCCTGCCTGCTGTCCCTGGCCTTATTGCTCATAAGGACTAACCAGCTATTATCAAAGAGCAGCCTCAATATGCACTCCTGTTATCACTAGGACTGCTGGGAGGTGGTGAACTTCATTTCCTTCTCTTTCTGTGGCTTCTCAGGGCAGATCTCCATTTGTGTAGAGCCAGTGAACGGTAAATATCAAGTCCTTGACTTTCTAGACCTATGGGACTGCTGTAGAAAAAAATGAAAGAGCTCTCAATAGTTTTATGGTCTTTTCTTAAGCTGACCTCTACTCTCTGTTTGGAGTTCTATTGCATGGTGTACAGAGAAGTAATAAAACATGGCAGAGTACAGCACAAGGTGAAAATGTCATCCATGCACTTGGGGTGTATTATGAAATGGTGCATGAGACTCAGAATGCGTCTGAAACTTCAAATTTAAGACCCTTGCCCTTCCTCTGCTGCTTAAATTATTGCCCTAGCATTTTGTAAATTGGCTCCATCTTCCTTAAGAATAGAATGTGGCAGTATATATTACAGGATCTACCATTGGATTGTTTCAGTTGAAGTCCAACTTCATAATTTACTAAAGGTATGATTTTGGGGAGATTGTTTCACTTTAGAGAGCTTCAGTTTCCTCATCTACAAAATGAGATTCAATAATACTATTTCATAGAGTTGCTTTAAGAATTAAGTGGATATTTCTTCAAATTTCTTAGCACAGTGGCTAGTAAATCATAACTACTAAGGAATGCTTGCAGCTATATTTATATAGTACTTTCACACTTATCTATGTGAGCAGGGAAGAGAAAAAGTTTACTCAGGAAGTCAAGCAATGCACACACATGCATGTACTTATACATTTAAGAATGTGTATGAATACATGTCTCTATATTTTTAAACTGGTACACTGTATTGGTACATTATATATACACATCCCAAATACACCCACATTGAGAATTTATGCCAGTATATGACACAACTTAATTCTCATTTTTCCCCTTCCCCTACCCACCCTACCACCACCCCCTACCCTTATATATTTTAAAATTCAAATTCATCTGCTCAGCATAAAACAGTCGATGTTACATCCCATGAACTTGACCCATTATTGTGCACAGAGCAAGGCATGGCTCTTGGGAGACACTGGCATCAGTAGCATCAGTGGGAAGGCCAAAGATGGCCATCAAAATAGCAAGCAAAAATTTGTACAATTTCCTTCTGCTTCTGCCTAAATCTTTGTGAGCCTTTTGCTATCTGGAATCCCAGTTCTTTTGTGTGAGCTATATAATTTGCCTCTGCCTTGGGCATTTATTTTTCTTTCAGAATGTATCATGGTGTCTCAGTTGGTGACAGAACACTCTTTTCTGCTGACTCCCCACATATAGTATCTTCACATTAGGGACTAATCACATACTCTTGTTACCAAGTCTTTATGAATCCACTCAGGTTTTGCATTTGAAGAGACCCTGGGCAGATTGAACTCCACTAGGCTCTGGGGTTTACTCCACTCTGTATCCCTTCAAGTGTAGTCTGCTCTTTACCATGGTATTCTTCTATGGTATCCCGGGACCCTCCCCATATGTACATCTGTCATTAACTTCTTTGGTCCCACAATTGTTCTGTCTTTTCTCAGTAAACTTGTGTAACATTGTGATATTAACATTTCCTAAACCCACAAGCATGCATATCCATGTGATCACCCACAAATAATCCACACACAGAGAAGTTTCCTTTACAATGGAGAGGAAACAATTGCCTACAGCACACGTATAACCAAGGGGAAGAGACACAAATTAGAAACATTTTGGTTTTCATCCCTTACTGTGCGATCAACACATAGATGAAGACACATCATAAATATTCTTAATCTTTCTTTTGATCATGGACCCCTTTTTAAAATGTAAAAGCCATGGACCTTCATCTTCAGGAAATGAACACATGCATAAGACCTTGCACGTAATTTCAGAGAAGATGGTGAGCTAAAGTCTCATATAACTTTAAATTCATAAGCTAAGAATCTTTACTATGAAAAGAACATTAACAGGTGTAGCAAGAAAATAATAAATAGTGGTATGTATCGAATTGTATGCCCAGAAAGTCATACAAAGTGCTTGTGATTTTTCTCTACAGCCTTCCCTACTTAGATACTATTTCCAAGTTGCAAATGAAGAAAATGGAGCTCAAAGAAATTGAATGATTTATCTCAGAGCCATTCAACTGGTAACAGAGTTGGGATTTGGTCTAATACATGGGTCCTTCCAACTCATCCACTCTACCCCTCTGGTCTTTCCACATAGGCCCCAAGTCAGACCATGAACTCTACTTTCACTTTATGCTGAGTAGCATCACTGACAGGCGCCAGAAAATTTACAGGTTGATTAAAATCACAGGTCTTGGACTAATGCCAGAAGGATGACAACAATTAACTGCAGATAATTCTGTACTGGGTGTATCATAAGGTCTGACGATATCACTTGGATCCAGATTGGTATGTCGTCTCTGAAACATTCTAGACCACAATTCTCATGCACAGAATTTATGCAGAAACATCCCTATATCCTGCTTTGGGATTTTTCTAGATTTGCCTCACTGGATTTAGAAGGCTTTGATGTGGTGTTTAATTTTCAGTGCCTATTGTCTTTCATGAAAAACAGCACACACAAATGTAGCCCGGCACAGTTGTGAGGTTGTCACCATTCTGACATATAATGACCATACGATTTGCCTTCCAATTCAAGCTATTTCTACTTGAGGAAGGAAATGTACACAGTGGGAAAATATGTTGCCCTTTGCTTTGTTTCCTTTCCTTTCAGGGGAGAGTTATTCAAGTGTGTCTTGAATACAATAAGAAATAACACAGACTATTATCAGGATGTTCTCAAAAGCATTATTTTCAGCTTTTATTCTCATAGCTGAATTCCACTATAATTCTCACATGGCAGGAGTAAACTATTAATAGGCTTTCAACTCTTTTTTTCCAGTAGACCCCGGAAAAGTCTCCTTTGCCATATGAGTGAAGGGCAGATCGGATCTTGACATGATACATCAATTTAGTTTCCAAAACAGTAACTTTACTAAATAAATCATTTCAGCGCTTGATTGTTATTTATACATGCAAATCTGTTTTTCATTTGTTGGACCCTGACAAGAGGAAGGCTAATAATCTCATCAAGAGCTGAATATTTTCCATTTTGGAAACAACACATAGTTCACAGTCACATGACCTGAACTCTTCCATGGGTGGGTGAATCGAACACTTCCCTAATACATCTTGCAGACACAGAGCACTAAGATAGGAAAACGCTGGGGAATTTGCAAGTTTGAGTCTCAGCTCAGGCCAGTGAGTCCTTGGCCTCCATCCTAGCTTCGTGTTATCTGTCTCTGATGGTTGTAGACCAAGAAAAAGAAAGTTGAGGAAAGTAAGGAAAAAATGAATAGTATGAAATCCTGGGCAATTAACTAGTAGTTTTAGCTTCAAATAAATGAAATAATCTGAATTCATAATTTGAGTTACTCATAGTAAGAAATCTGATTCTATCTGGAAGAGTTTTTAATTTTATCAGTGGGAATAGATGTATTCCAGGAGGATACAGCAATCTCCAATATCCCCTACAAAGAAATGAAGTACACATTTCTTTGGTTTATGCACTCTGCTCTTTTCATGTTTCTCTTTTAATGTGCAAGTAATATGGATATTTCTCTGCACCTTTGTGGCAGGATGAGTTCTCTGTACTCTTCATTTCCCCTAACCTTCTTTACTTCCCTTTTGGTAGGTAAGAGGTCTTCTAACATAATAATTTATCCACTGCCTTATGAGAACTGAAAGAAAACTTTATGAGTGTGTAGGTGTCCAATATTACCCTGACGTCTTGAGGATCACCAGCAAGAGTCCAGTTGCCTCAAAGAAGAGAGTTACTGACTGGAAAGGAGACTTCCTATAAGGGCAACTGTGGGATGTGGCAGGGAACTAGGAGAAGGAAATCAACAGAAAACAGTGAGAATCCACTAGAGGCAAACTAAGGGAAGTAAGTAGAAGAGATATCTCTGTGCTTTTCTCTGGATTCCCAGCACATGCATCACAAACTGTGGGAAATACTACATCATATGTGTTGGTGGATCATCCTATATGCCGGCCAGCTGTTAAAGGACATGATAGCAGCATTACTTACCATGTTATGGGGCTTTTCCTCTCAGACAGCTCTGACTTTACTCACTGAAGAGCAGAAAAGAGCAAAGAAATAGACAGAGATCATTGGGTGGGACATGAATAAAGGGGGAACTCTCTCTCAATCACATTTTGGCCAAGGGCTGGCCTCCTTTAGAAATTGGAACACAGACTTTTGCAGAAAAGGAAGATGGTTCTTTCCTCCCAAAAGGGTTCTTGGCAAGTTGATTTCAGGCTTTTCTGGGCAACTGTCCACCTTTAGAAAACCTACTAGACATCAGAATGCAGAATGTGTTAGTGTACCTCCCACATCTTCACCTAACTTTGGATTTGCAAGGAAATGGCTATGTGGTTCTAGCACAAAGAGCGCTCAGTTTTTATAGGCAGTTGAAGAAGGCAGGGGAATTTCTGTATAAAAGGCAGAGAGGGAGGATGTTGGGGACCCTCTTAGGTAGAGAGATTTGAGGCTTCAGAGCAGTGTCCTCTTATCTCCCTTCCACTTGTGTGGTCTTTTATCGGCTTGATTTTATATTGTTACTTTCAGTTTAATTTGTTCCAGTTCTAAAAGGAATATGCTTTTAGTACCATCCTTGTGATGATTAATGTACGTTAATTGGTTTACCTTTGAATCAGGAGCTGTCTAGGCAAAAATCTCTCTTTTGTAGGAGGTGCCGCCAATGTACAGAATCCCAGGAGGATCACTGCTCTGCTTCAGGTAAATGTAAGGAAAGAGCTTAAAGCAAGAGTGCAAAGTAGCTTCCTTTTTGATTGTGCCCCAATGGAAATCATGTTGTCCTACACACTGTATTAACTATTCTAGTGGCTTAAAAAATAAAAGCAGCTCAAGCAGTTAAAGAGGCCCTAATGAGAACCTTTATTGCAGTGGGGCCTACTTTTGTCAGATTAGAGGACGCAGGGCTGTGATTTGTCACTAATTTTCATCTTTCTTGCCTGATTCATCCAAGAGACTGGTAGCCTAGTGAGCAATGTAAATCATATGTTCTTGTGCCCACTGATTCTCAGGTGGGGAGCAACTAGAGGCATGAGCAAAGAGTGGAGGACTGGTAGACATGGATAGATGGCATCATCAGGATGTCCCCTCACCAAGAAAAAACCCTGAAATCACTCCTCTGAGTTTTTGTTCAAGCTTCATGTCCCAGAAACTGAAAAATCATGAATAGCCTTCTGAAATTTTAGAAGGCATATTTAAATTAACTTTAAATATCTCTAAGCTCCACTCCATGAGCCTTTCCCCCAATGGCCCCCCCATGTTTATATGAACTGCTGCCATTAAAGGAAAGGACAAAGGAAGGGAGAAAAGAAGACAGAATGGTAGAAAGATAAAGATGAGCAATTGTGCAATCTGATAAAGTTCTCTTTTAACAGCATAATTACACTTTCAACTGTCACTCAGGAAAGTTGAGTGACATTTATAGCCAGTGACTTCAGAAGCAGGCAGCATGTCAGGAATATTCCTGGAACTTTGTGAGAAGGCTCATCTTTGGACTCCAAACACATTCCATATTCCCATACCTGGTCCTGTCCCACCCAATGTAGACCTAGAGACTTATTTTATTTTTCCTGATTTCTAATGTTTAACTATCTAAGACCAACCAAGGAGAACAGGTGGAGGGGGTGGAACATCTTCATGTCTTAAGGTTTTTATTTATTTGCAGTACTGAGCCACATCCCCAGCTTTTTTATTTGGAGTCAGGATCTTATTAAGTCCCTGTTGCCCAGGCAGAATTCAAATTTGGATCCTCCTACCTCGGCTTCCTAAAGTGCTGTAGTTGCAGGTATGTACCATTCACTGCATCTAGAATATCTTTAAATATGTCTAACTCAACAAGTAAATTCTAAGAACTACTGCAAAGAATCTGTGCTGGGCTTGTTAGCAGACAGAAAAGAAGTAGAAATTAAGTTTGCAACATCTTCCTGCATACCTCTTTTCACAACCAAGGAAAAAATAATTCTACAAATTTCCCATGGAAAGTCTCAACTGTAAAGAAGCATAGAATATCTGAGGTATATCCATGGTTCTCTGAATTTAGATGTTTTAGTTATAAAAAATGTCATTCACAATATAAAACTAGAATTGCTAGACAAGTTAGGGACCCATGAAATTAGCAGGGCAAAAAAATAAAACAAAACCATATTTTCACAGTAGATAAAGGCCAAGATTATGAAAACCAAAATGCCCCAGTTGTTGTGGGATGTTCTTTCCAAGACTGAAAGTTAGAACTGAAAATCCTACATCCTGGGCTGCCCTTAGTCATGAATACACCAATCATTGCCACCCTGAGGGGCCCTGTGCAGGTGAGATCAAATGCAGTGAGATACTCATTTGTATTAACCCAACAAGCCAATGTATACCAACTGACCTTTTGCATAGAGGAGCAGGTTCTTGCTCTGCTTCTACCAATTGATTGGTTCCAAACAAATGTTCAAATCTGAGTCAAACTCACTGCGGTGTGAAAAAAGCCATAGACCAGAGTTCTGATGCTTGCATTTCTTACATGACTTAGGCAACATCCCTAGGGTTAAATTTTGTTTTTTGACATAATGCAGGTACAAAATTGTTATAAACAGTGACACTCAAATTTTATAATACATGTGGAAACACTATGAATTTTTAAACTCAATACAAATTATTACATGTACATAGATCACAAAAGCCAGAACTACAGTGGGAAATCTCTCATTGGGACAGACTATTGAGATCGACAGATAAGGTTACAAACCCAGCTCTCAAACAAAGAGATAGGTGTCCTTAAGCATACTTCTGAAGCTCATATCCTCCTTAGTTTACCGATGCTTATTTTTGTCAGATAGCTCTGGATCTGACAAACCTAACTGGGCTAAGCAAACATGGCATGATATTATCTTTTCTGAACAACTGGCATAGGTTTGTGTGTGATATTATCTTTTCTGAACAACCAGCATAGGTTTGTATCATGTGACTCATAGCAAATGAAATGTAAGAGTTGTCAGCTTCTTAGAGTGAGTATATCATGCCTAACAAAAAAGAAAGTAGTCCAGAAAGAACATTCTTCTGGACTTCTTTCCTTCCTGCTTTGGACACTTTTATATACAGATAAAATGATTCTGGTGCTTTCTCATCTTAAAGGGAGGACAAGAAATGAGATGAGTATGGAAGATTGGAAAATGGAGAGACAGAAGACAACTGGCTCCTTGATAACATGATTAAATAGTCAGAACTGCCTATCTCATGGATTTATTACCTATCTGATGAATTTATTGCTAGGTAATAATTATCCTAATCCTTAAACCATAGTTTTTCATTGTCCACCAGAATGATGTCATTCTTCAGACTATTAGTGGTCCACATTAAGGTCAGAAATTGATAGTTTATAAATTTTCATAATAGCCTACAGGAACAATTTTATGTCTACAATATCCAATATTACAACACTGGGACACATGTAACATTTTCACTTTGTTTTCTATTAACTCATCCTAATATATCTTACAAAAGTATCAATCCATGCTATATTGGAAGTTAGAGAAACAATTAACTGGCTATTTGTCTCAGATATTTTGAGAAGCATTGTTTGAAACCAGGGTATGACCAATAACAACCTGAGGGCCAACTTGTTTTTACAAATAAGGTCTTAACGGATGGACCATAACCATATTTCTGTTCATGTATTATCAAGGGACCCACTGACACTACAGTGGAACACTTAGGAGATTCTTGTAGAGATTGCATTCTCTTTTCTCCCATAGTCTAAAATTTGTAATTTCTGGCCTTTACAGAAAATGTTTGTTGACATTTTCTTTAGTCATCTTCAATTGCATATTTTCCCATTTATAGTTTAAGTCTAAGTTACATATATTTAATTCCTATCTATAAATCTCAGTATGCTATTGTATAAAATGAGGTAAGTGTTACTGGCTTGAGGAAAGTGTAGCAGGAAAAAATCCATATGCAAGGTGTCTGGGAAGTTGAATGGCCATACATTCAACATGTGAAACTTGTCTCCACGCCTTGTTCTGCTACCACCCTTTAAATAGCTCTTGCACCAGAGGCCAAGAGAATCTTTTTACAGAGCATAGGTTGGGGTTGCAGGAGCCCTTCACAATTGCATCGCTGCTTTCTGTTGTCAGTGGGTAAAACTTCATCCTCATCTAGAAAGCTTGACCTAGTAGTTAGGAATAATACATGGCTAGTAATAATAATAAAAATAAGATTCTAAGGATAAATTGTAAGCTTTTAAAACTATTCCCTGGTTAAAGGTTCTGAAGACTTAACACAGAAAACAAAGTAAAATGAAACAAAACCCTTCTAAACAGAAAGGAATATGAGCTGAGAGTTTCATTTTTCCTTCATAATATTTAATAGGGGATGATTCTTCCTGTTCTCATATGCTGTATTTTAAGGCCGTACATTCTTGAACTTTTATGGGTTATAAGAAACTAATGTGACTTTTTTCATTTTACAAAAGCTAACAATGACTTCAGAAGTGTGTGTTTGTTATCAGATTTAAGGCACTTGTCACATTTGGGCCTGAAGGCAAGCCAAAGGAGGATTTGAAAAAAAATCCAAGAAACATCTTCATTTCTCTTTCTCTCTTTTAATTAAAAATGTAGTTCATCTTACAGATTCCAGAGCATTTTGGATTTGTGGTTATAAGCATGAGGTCATTTTTCCTGCCTATATGACCACAGTGAATTTTTAAACCTTTAGTGTTTGGTAACAACAGACAAATAACTGGAAACCTGAGCACTGAGCTCAAGTTCCTTCCAGAATTTTCCCATTATTCCTCAGCATGGGGTAAAAATGAGTCCACCTCCATGGGCCAGAGCCAGGATCCCTGAACCCCCTGCCTGTGAGGCTAATGTGTGAGCCCCCCTCCAAAGACATCATCTAATCAAGCAATACAGAACTGGGAAGCAGGGACTGTGTCTCTTGGGTCTGAGTCTATAGACTGGTTCTGTTAACTTTGGCAGTGATACAAAGCAAGTAAGTTATTTAACCTCTCTGAATTTCATCTCCTTTATGTGTAAAAAGAGCAACTCATATAGTGGTTCTGAAAATCAAATAAAGGAACAAATGGAAACTGTATAGCACAGTCTTTGGGATATAAAAAATTATAGCAAACATTTTTGGTTCTCTTTTTCTGTTTCCAACTATTTGTCTTCTTAAAGTTCAACCTTAGAAATTTAAGGTGAACTACTACCAAGCTCCAGAAGTGATACCTGGTTTGACTAACCAATCATTGCAATCAAATGCCAGTGACTGGTTAAAACAATCCAAATTTCTGTATAAAACAGCCAACAGTTTGTGTTAGGAGAAAGCATATGACACATGTTGGCCTAGTAAGACTTGGTGAAAGAGACTTTCTTTTTTTCTCCATTGTCAGATGCAAGCAAAAAAAGCATATATTTTCAGCTATTGCTGGAAGTCAACTTGGGACCATAAGGGAAGCCAATCCAGGAGAAAGTTGAGATATAAAAGGAAATCAGAATCAAGAAAATTACAGAGAAATACAACTGGCTCCCTAGATGCATCTCTTCTGAAACCCCTATTTTCTTTGGGTTTCTTGTTATACAAGATAATAGGATTTCTTACCATTTATATTGGTTTTAGTTAGCTTTTGCTTACATGTAGTAAAATCACCCTAACTGATAACAACTCAGTGTTGGCTATTATTTCTCAGTCTATATCCAGAAAACTTGTTACTTGTACTTCAGGTCTCAAGAAACATTGGAAAGATATTAGGGATCACTTCTATTTAATGAGCAACTAAATTAAGCTTGCCATTTTACCTGCATGTGTTACCTCTTTGAATTTTATCAATATCTTTGCTAATTCATTATATTACTATTAGTAAACTGAGGCACAAAGACATCACATGATTTCTTGTAGGTTAAATGGCTAACTTGTAACACAGCCATTCAAACTCAGGTCTGGATCCATAATTCTCCAACAGTGCATTTCTTAATGCCTCCCTCTACCAGGATTATTGAGGCAAAATTATCCTTTTTTAAAAAAAATCACTCCATGTTGTCGTATCATAGTGACATATGTGCACCCACGTTCAGAGCAGCTCAATCTGTCAGAGCTCAGTCTTGGAAACAACCCAAATGCCTATCAACTGGAGACTGGATAAAGAAGATGTGGTTTTTCTATAAAATGGCGTATTACTCTACCTTAAAGAATGATAAGTTTGAGTCATTTATACTCAAGTGGACGTTATCTTCAGGACATACCCATAAGTGAAATAAATAGGTCACAGGAATGTAAATATTGTATCTGTTCTCTGGTATGAGAAACTGAAGATGTTAATGAGTTCTAGAATATATGATGGTTATTGTGAAATAGAAAATATTCAAAGGGAAATGTGGAGGTGTGAGTAATGAGGGGTTAAAAAAAAGGGTGGTAATAAAAAAGGGAAAGAAATATTATGTATTTAGGGGGTAGGGGTTGTGGGGTGGGTAGGGGAATGGGAAAAAATGAGAATTAAATTGTATTATATACTGGTAAAAAGTCCCAATATTGAGTGTGACCATGATATGATGTGTATATATAATGTACCAATAAAGATTAAAATTTTTCTAAAAAATCACTCCATATTGTACCATTTCTGGGAGGAAGAAGCAACAAAATATCCCTTTTCCACCATGGAGTATCTCATTAAGCTCTGAGTTACAAAAAGAAATACTTGGTTTAAAACAAAATAAAACCAACCAAAACAGAAATTTTTACATACTCTTAAATTGTGAACCATACCAGATAAATTAGGATAGGAACTGCGTTCAAGTGCTCGAAAAACTATCTTTTTTAAAAAAAAATTGAATTCTTTATTGTTACACTTTACATACAGCTCAGTCACACTCAACATTTATACCAGTATATAACATGAGTTAATTCTCATTTTTACCCTTATCCCTATATTTTTACCCATATTCCCATTTTTATCCCATCCTACAACCCCCTACACGCTATATACATGTGCTTTCTTTTTGTTTTTAAATCATATTTATTCTTACCCCTTATTACTTTCCCTTACCACATTCCCTTTGGATATTTCCTATTTCATAAAATCTATCACACATTCTAGAACTCATTTACATCTACAGGTTCTCATACCAGAGAAAAGATATGGCATTTACATATCTGTGACCTATTTATGTCACTTATTAGTGTGCCCTCAAAGTGTGTCCATTTGCACATGACTCAAACTTGTCATTCTTTATGGCAGAGTAACACTCCACTTTATTTTTAAAAACCCACAACTCCACATCTTCTTTATCCAGTCTCCAGTTGATAAACATCTGGGTTGTTTCCAAGATTGGGCTATCACAAACTGGGCTGCTTTGAACTTGGGTGCACTTATGCCTTTATGATATGATTCTTCTAATTCTTTCAAGTATATGCCTCGCAGGGGAATAACAGGGTCAAATGGAACCTCTAATCCTAGTTTTTGGAGGAATCTCCACACTGATCTCCACAATGGTTGCTCTAGTCTACATTCCCACCAACAGTGGAGAAGGATTCCTTTCTCCCCACAGCCTCATCAGCATTTATTGCTGATTAATTTCACAATAGCAATCATTCTTTGTGGAGTTAGATGAAATCTCAGTGTTGTTTCATCTGCACTCTCAAATGACCAGTGATGTTGAACATTTCTTCATATGCTCCTTGGTTGCTTTTACTTCTTCCTCTGAGAAGTGTCTGTTCATTTCAGATGCCCATTTTTGAATTGGGTCTTTAAATTTGGGGGCACTGATTTAAATTCTTTATATATTCTAGATAGTAGCCCTTTGTCCGAAAAACAGCTAA
The DNA here is from genome assembly GCA_004025085.1 of Thryonomys swinderianus. Taxonomy (NCBI): domain Eukaryota; kingdom Metazoa; phylum Chordata; class Mammalia; order Rodentia; family Thryonomyidae; genus Thryonomys; species Thryonomys swinderianus. The sequence continues at coordinate 19,125 of PVIC010002122.1, forward strand.
TAAAGATACTTTCCCAATTTGTTGGTTGTCTTTTAGCTGTGCCAATGTTCTCTTTTGCTGAGCAGAAGCTTTTTAACAGGATGAGATCCCATTTGTTGATTCTTCCTGCTAGTTCTCGTGCTATAGAGGTTTTGCTAATAAAATCTCTCCCCAAGCCAATGTCTCCAAGAGTTTTACCTAACCTATTTTGCAGATGTTTCTGTTTTAATGTTTAAGTCTCTAATCCACTGTGCTCTAGAAAGTATGACAGTTTTTGTAGAATGGGAAATTTCCAAAGGAAATTTGGTCTGGGGATGTAATGAGGGGAAGGAATAAATATGATTCAGAAAGAAAATAAAAGAGCATGTATATAGGGGGTGGGGAGGTGTGGGTGGGTGGGGATATGGGTAAAAATGAGAATTGATTTGTGTCATATATTGGTACAAATTCCCCAATGTTATGTGTGATTGTGAGATGTACATAAATTGTACCAATAAAAAATTTAATTTAAAAAAAGATAAGGTGGCTTAGTGTATCTGGAGTTGTTTCTGGACCTTCTAATCTATTCCAAGTAGAACAGGTTTAAGTAAATGCAAAAGAATTGAAGTTATCTCCTGCGTACTATCAAACCATAGTGTCTTGAAACTGGAGCTGAATGGCAAAAGAAACTCCAAGATCCTCACAAACACATGGAAATTGAACAATACTCCGTTGACCAACCAATGGGCCACAGATGAAATTAAACAGTTTCTATAAATAAATGATAACCCCAATACAACATACAGGAATTTATGGGACAAAATAAAAGCAGTTCTATGAAGGAAAATCATAGCAGTGGATGCCTCTACCCAGAAAATAGATAAAAATCTAATGCTGAACCTCAAGCTACTAGAAAAAGAGGAGCAAAACAAACCTAAAGCTTGTACTATAGAGGAAATTATAAGGATCAGAGCAGAAATTAATGCAATGGATACAGAGACAAAGAGAACAATACAAAGAATCAATGAATTGAAGAGTTGGTTCTTTGAAAGGATAAATAAAATTTACAAATCCTTAGCCAACCTTAAAAAACTATCTTTTAAAAAGACTACAAACTAAAATGACTGGTGAACTATTTTAATCATGACATTTGTCTATGTTCAAACAAGAATCATGGAGAGAGAATCTGGCTGGTAAGATCTGAGAAACCATGATGTAGTAAAGACTAATCAGAAGTTAAATAATGTCCTAACTGGTATCCTGATCAAAACAGACATCTGTACATACCTGCTAGAAAGCAGCCCCTTCCTCTAGCTGCATGTTTGGACTCACTTTCCCCTTTGAATCTGCTGGTGTTATCAAACTTTACCATGTCCAGAATCATCTGTAGAACAAACTGCTAGATCCACTCTAAGTTTCTGGGGTGCAGATATGGGATAGAGTAAGAGAACAAGCTCTCTAACAAGTATCCAAGTAGTACTGATGCTACAAGCCCAGAGACTGGATCCATTATATTGTGTTTAATCCTGGACAATGTCTCTTCCACACAGAGCATCTTAACTTTCACCTCATTTCTCCTAGACAAATGCCTCCACTCCATGACTGAACTTTTCTCTTCATTCCCCTAGAGCCTTGGTCTCTGAATAACAGCATAATCAACTGGTTTCCCTGAGATCAAGGATATCCTTGGCTTTTGTGAACCCTCTTTAGAATAGAGATTGTGTCCCTGATTCCTTGTTGCTTTGGCCAACAGCTTAACTCTGCTGATGCCAATGACAGTTGGAAATTATTTTTAAAATGACAGCATGACATAAAAATCAAAAGAATTCCTGTCTATTGAATACCAGGTATGAGTCTTTGGCTTTTGCCAGGCACCAATTGACCCATATGAAGGAGAACCCACTACCCCATTTACCCCAGACACTGTCTCCAACTGCCTGTCTTTCTAGGCCTTTTGAGTGCACCTCCCTGAGGTTCTTCAGGTGCTCAATTTAAGTCTCAACATCCACCTGGAAAAAGTTTGGGTTCAGACAAAGTATCTCTGATTTTTTTCCTTATAGGTGTTTGTAAGAAAAATTTATTTATTTACCAGATATCTATTTCATTTTCAAAAAGTCACTGCCATGGAAGGATTGGCATTTCTTCTTTCAGAAGAATTAATACTATATACTTTTGGCTTATATTTATTACCTAGGATATAGATTTGCTTCCCAGAGGGTGGGCCATATGCACCCTGTGGTTGTGGATGCTTTGCCATGGGCACTGACATGACAGTATTTATGCTATTCTGCATAGTGAGAAAGTTGCTTCTTTTTAGCTTTTCTTTAAAACCAGTCAGAAGAGTTTAGGAAAACTGGTTTTGCACTTGTTCATCTTCTGAATTCTACCCTTTGCTAATCGCTCTTTTTTATATAATAAAGAGGAGGCTACTGGCTCAGAACTCCACCCAACCCATGATGACTATCAAGTAGGTTTTATTTAAGCCATTCTATTTATTTCTATGGTTACCCTGAATTTATGAAAGGTAATCCTGACTTTCATTTAATAATGATGATTTAAAGTTCTCTTCATAACTAAATATGTTTAGGAAAAAAACACAGTTTTGCTTAAAACTTATGTATATAGGAACAGGGGGTTGTAGGGTGAGTAGAGGAATCGGAAAATTAGAATTAAATTGTATCATATACTGGTACAAATTCTCAATAATGTGTGTGATCATTATGTATATATATATAATGTGCCAATAAAAATTTTAAAAACTAAAAAAAGGATATGATATCATTGGGGGGTATAGATGTTTAAATGACTGAAATTTGGAAATTGTTGACATACAAAACCCTTTGTATCAAACAACTATGGGTAGGGCAAAGTCTAAAGTGTTTCTTTTTTTTTTATATTTGCCCATAGTGAAAGTAAATTGTGAGAGATGATCATACATCCAATAATCACTTTTTGACAGTTTAATCAACCAATATGACCTCGGAGTTTCTCTCTGTTAATTGGCACCATTGAGAACAATTTCTACTGTGCACTACTTACATCACTTCATGAACTCTGCTTACCTCTTCCTCATCTTTGCCAGTCTCCCCCTCAGCCACATTGGTAACTGGAGAAATCTAGTTGCTCAGATACATCTCATCTCTCTTGCCTCTGGCTTTGGCATATGCTCTTCTCTCTTCCAGCAATGCCATTCTCTCCTTTTACCTCTTCCTTTTTTCACTTTGCCAAATCAACCATTGGCTTAATGTCAGTTCGTTCAGATAAGACTTTGTTGACCTGCAAACAAATTCAATATTCCTCTTAAGGCATAACATTCTTCACATAGTAATTTTATAAACACTTAAGTATTGATATGTTTAATGTCTGTTGTCTTTGCTGGGCTGTATAATTATGAGAACAGGGAATTTTGCCTCATGTTGGTTCTCACTAACTGGTTTTGAAAATTACTGAATCATAACTCACTATGGAATACTGTGTAGGCACCAGGAACTTAGAGACACTTAGATAGCTAAATGAAGAGAACAAAACCATTTTAACACTTGGATGTTGAAGTCAGTTATTTCTGGACACTACCTGTAACAACTGGCAAAAATCATGTGTGAATCAAATGGTCCAACCATGCAAATCTGGATGTCCATATTTATTGTCTATAAACACAAGAGACCAAGGACATTAGTTAAAGCCAGATGCTCTGTGGGCTAGGGCTCACTGTCCTAATAGTAAAGATTCTCATAACTAGAACGTCGTGTAGTTGAAATGATGGGGCATAAGATCCAACATAGATAATATTTTGAAATAATGCTGTTCAATTATTTAGTCCCTATTAGGCTATTGAATAGAATGCTCCCTTATATACACTATTATAAAAACATTATACCTGGCTCTCAAGTTCTGGAATATCAGATTACAGAACAGCTTTTCTTCCACATTTATATTATCTTCATTTTATTTAGTTGCTTTTTGACATTTTGAGCAGATTTACTGTATACGACAGTGAGAAACCTGAGCCTATGCAGGGATGCCTTGCTATTTCCTGCTCGCCACCCACCATCTTCCTAATATCACTCTGTCCTGCCTTCTCACATGCTCATTAGTCCACTCGCTATTCTCTGCTTGGTGTGTGCACTGTTATAAGGTCACTATGTTAGAGGAAATAGCAATAAACCCCATCTTTCCATCTCTGAACTGACATGGGCTTTGGCTGATAAAATTTGTTATTCCACCCTAACTAAATTAATAGCATGTGAACTACACAAAATTATCTTCAATTTCCAGGTGGACAACTCATCAAGGAATAATAAGGGAATAGTCACTAAGTATTTTGTCTTCAAGAGTGTATGTCTCTGGGTGTGGGTGTGTACTAGGGTGTGTCTAGCCCAGTCTGTAAGTGTGAATGTGTGTGTGCATACATGCACATTTCCTGTTTCATTTTGTCACGTAACTGATACTTTCAAATTTTGGCCAAAGCCATGCTGGATGAAGAAACTTGATAAATGAGTGGGATTTACTGAGTCATCTTCCGCTTTTCATTCCCACACTGGACTGATTGTTCAAGACAAGAAATACAGAACTGTAGGAATGCCTGTGTTAAACACAGTGGTGGGAACAAAGTTGCAATGATCTGGGTAAGGTGGGAAAGTGTTGGGGCAGAATGCGGATATCTTAATGACTCCAGAGCGCCAGACATTCTTCCCTTATCCCATATTCACAGGGCACATGCCTTAACATTATGTCCAAAAGCAGAAGTATCACTATTAAAGCTCACCATTTTTAAACCCTTTTTATGTGATAATCCCTTGTGTGCATTACTTAATTAAATCCTCCCAATAACCATGTGAGGCAGACATTGTTCTTCTTTCCATATTATAGATTTAGAAATTTACCTTCAAAAAAGAAGAATTAATTGTGATTTCAAAATTCAAACTGGAGTTCTCTGACTTGAAACTTGAGGGATCTAACCAGTGGGTCAAAATAAAGATTTAGCTATACTCTATTCTCTTGTATAAAGCTGACTTTGTATAATGACTCTGAGGTTGTTCTGTCCCCTCCAAGCAGGTACAAACTGATTTCTTTAGAAACTTTTCAATGTACTCAGCTGCTATGAGAAAATATTTTGGTAGAGGAATTTCTATTTCACTTAATTAGGGAACAAACAATTGAGTTGCCAAATGCTGAATGAAAAAGTGTGTGTGAAAAGATAAGAGCATCTAGAATTGCTTCTAAGGGAGGGGGATACTAAGAAGCATGTGGACAGGGAGCGTTCTGCTCAGGGCTAATTGGTGGTGCTTCTGAAAGGAAGCCAGCAGGTTCATTTTACTTCCAGCCAGGGATATTGATTTTAACACTAATGGAGATTTGAACTGGACCTTCAATAGTTTACAGAAGTTCGTGATTGGAATACCATGAACTTGTCCTTTAAGCCAATTGGGGCTGCAATCTGGGGTTGTGTTACAAACCCCTGTTCCTCTACCTTGTCACTTTGGTGTTTTTTGACATCTTTTCTTTTTGATTCTTCTTCAGAAAATGGAAATCTTGCCCCATACTAAAGAAGTGCATTTACAGCCTAAATTACCAAAGTGGTCTGTTATGCTTATCAAAATAGAAAAAGAAGAAATCCAGATTATAGTTTGCCCCAGCTGTCTGAAGAACAACTATTTTGCAATTGGAAGGATAGAGATCCATACTGTTCTTTTTTCTCTCCTCTTAAAAATTAAATACATGTAGGAATACCCTTCATGATGTGATTTCATAAAACAAATGATACATGGCAGGACAAAAGGTCAGAACATTCCAGAACATTGAGACTTCACATAGCTATAGTTTTGAAGGCTGTATTTCAAGCCTCCCATCACATGTGGTTTCCTCACAGTGAAGGAAATGAGGAAGATCAATAATCTCAGGGGAAAATTTTTCAGAGATGAATTAACACCAAATAAGAGTGGGGTTGGGGAAAGGAAGAAGGAGCCTGAAATCCACTGATGACAGCTAATTGTTGTGACTAATTCAGCTTTTGGAAGGTAGAACTCCATGGAGTGTATGAGCTGCAGCATAGTGCCTGTTTTAATTAGTGGCAGCACGGGGAGAAGATGAGCTTATAATTGAGTAGTTTGCTGATCGGTCAACTTCAACTTCCAATCAGACATGCTGAGAAGTGGACATTAATGGGGAGTTTGGACTAGCAGGAAGTCTGCCCCATTAGCAGTGCTGGTGCCCAATCATGTTGTCATCTGTTTCCCCATTGTTTCAGGAAGAAGATGCCAAACAAAATGTTTTCTAGAACCTCTCCCTCACTGGTCCTCCATCTACCTATGTCTATGTTCCAACTTTCCTCTGCTCAGCTATGTTAACCAAAGCTCAGTGAGTAGCACTTCCATGATTTGGCTTTTCTTTCAAGTTATGCTGATGCAGATTTGTTGTGGGATTTTTATTTGTTACATCATACCATGACAACCACAATATCTGACCCCTTCCTTCTATATGGGTACCTTAAAGTTTGTTTTGAGAAATTCTCTTTCTCATCCTACGGAATCTTGTTGAAACTAAGTTACATGCTACACTCACTTCTCTCCTCTCATGTATCATCAGGCTTGCCAAGAGACAACTGGGTTCAAGACCCTAGATAGGACATTTGTTTTCTGCTCTCTAAAACTTGAATAATGAAAAAAATGTCAGAAAATAAATACAGTTGAAAACAAATACTCTAGTAGAAAACTATGATCAAACTATTGGGCTCTGCCTTTCTATATAAACTTTGAAGCTGTGAGTTTTCTATAAATTCCTGTCCTAGTTCTCAGACCTTTCCTCAAATGCACAATGTAGACTTCTGTATGCCTATGTCACTTTTTCTTGGCTTAAATCAGGCAGAGTGAATTTCTGTTGCCTGTAATGTAATAACCTAAAAGACAGGGCATCTGAGACAAAGCATCCCAATGTGCAGCTGGATGTACCTTCCTTTTCCTGCTCCCAGAAGGAAAATGTGCAAAAGAAAAGCAAACCATACTTGTGGTATATGAGAAGATAAATAAAGAGATGAGAAGAAATAAGGCATTTGTACTAATGAGTTTGGGTTGAGGGCCTGGCGTGAGTGCCTTCATCCCAGATGTTCTCATGGGATCTGCTGGGAAGCTGAGTTCCCATGAGATTCTCATTGCACTTTGGACCATGAGAGTGATTTGCTGGCTTCTTTTCCTACTCAGTTTTCTGCCAGGGCCCCCCACTCTCATTCATGCCTTCCGCAGTTTGGGGTGGATTTTTGATCTATGCTTCAATGTCACACAGCATCTAGGGCAGTAAGCAGACAAGCCACTACCCTCCATTTCCCAGCTACATTTTGGGCATGGTTTGTATTAGCTAGCCTGAATGAAGGCGAGTCTTGGCATGCCCCAGAATGGGTGTGTTGTACATGTGTGTATACTCTGTTGCCAAGCTACACCAGAAACAACACGTTCTCATTGCTCCACTGCCTTGCCCAGCACGTGCTTGGTGACCTTGCCAGGGAGAACCACCTGGCCTTGTAGAGACTCTAGCATTTTTACAATCTTGTTTCACCTATATGTGTTGGTTTTCAATGCTGATCTAGGCTCAGAAGTTTAAGACTGCCAAATAAGCCAAAATTCCTGCCCCATGGATTCCAAACCATGTGCTCAGAAGTCTAAAGAATGAACTGAAGCATTTCTCAGGCTAAGCAAAATGTATGCTTTTGCTGGTTATAAAGACCAAAGTGAGAGATGTATATAAAACGAATACATTAACCATCACTGTACGGGGAGCAGGGTAAGGAAAGACACAAAATAAGGTCAGCTTCAACTGGACTGACTTGAACAATGTACTTTCATAACCACATCAACTCAGATCTTTTACAGATTTGATTTTCTTGCAGCCCAATCCACTGAGGAGTTGCTCACGAGTTTTGTGGATTTTCTGCACAATTACAGATTATTGCCATGGCAACAAGAGAACCATGTGACAACTTTGCTACCTCAGAGACCAGGACCAGCCACTTACAGGCAAAACACATCGTCTTGTAAATGGGCCTCTGTGCTGTTGGTCTCACATTGTTTTAAGGCTAATCACTGCTTTTTCACAGATGCAGTTTCTCCGCCCCCCCCACCCCTTCTATTTTCAAAATCTTTTAAAACAATTTGGATTTGCTCTACAGCAATTCCATATTTGCCTATGTTTATTTGGTCATAAAATGTATTATTTTGGAGGTTGGTGGAAGGAAAAAGGGGTAAAACTAGATGGGTGGAGGCAGACAGGATGCAAGAGCAGAGGAGAAACAATTTTGCTAGCAGATGGTTTCCTTGCCATGATGTTACTAGAACTGAAGCCCCTGATAGTACTGAAATTCTGAAATCCGTCACACACAAGGCCACCCTGGGAATGAATAAAATTTGCTTTCTTTCTGAATGAACTCAACTCTTTTTTGTCCACATTTGAGGTACAATGAGAATTGAGGCCACTGATAATTAAGTTAGAGATATGATCGAGAAGGGGGTACAGGTAATATTTTCTCTATGGCAAAACAATCAATTTATTTTACAGAAACTTGTGCACATAGCCAAACCCCAGGCTCTTTTCTGCCAAACATTTTCCCCTTAATTTTTTAACCTCTGGGCATTTCAATGAAAATTGAATCCACATGTTTTCAGATTCATTTGCAAATGCAGTTTGCTTGGAGCTGTTTGATGACCAGTATATCCTTGGAATATTTTTATGAGCTTAAACTCATTTTCCCCCAAGCCGCTTGCTTCTGAACCAGGAACTGGCATTTGGAATTTGTAGCAGAATTCAGAAAAAATCATTTTATAAAGCTTTCGCTGGTTCTCTTGTCTCTTTCTGAACCCTGGAAAACTAAAAGGTTTTCACCAAGTGCATAAGAATAACAGAGTAACTTAACAGTTTTTACAACTGAAAAGCAGATCTGATATGGACAGGATCCAATTCCTGGATCACATGACTTCCCCATCTTCCTTTATTACTGATGACATTTGTATGAAAGCAGATGCTTTCTTTCCCAGGGACACGTCTCCACCTGTTACATAATTCCATGATAGGAATGATTCTTCAGAGGCAAAGTTGGAAGTTTAGATTTGACCCTCCCCAAACAAAATTCCACCAAACATTGTTAATTATAAGGGAATCATATCTACAAAGAGAAATGGATACCTCTTACTATGGACCCATGGAATTTGAAATCTGTGATTATCCTTTTCTAAATCAGTCATTTGATCCAAAAATAATTCTAACTCCCAGAAGGTGTAGGGCGGGTAGTGATAGGGCATGCATGTGGGCAGGGAGGTGTTTTCCAGATATTACATTTAAAATATACTTTTTTGAAAGGAAAAGGAAGAAGAACAATTGGGAAAAGTTTTCTGAGCATGAAAAATGACTTTAAACCAGGGATTTTTCTGAGTTTAGCTCTTAAGTTTCCTTTGATGATTTTCTGACAAATTCTACCTACATTCTAGGTCCCTTGTTAAAGAGAAATTAGTTTGAGGAGTTCTTTGAATAAATATTTGTGGACAAATAGCATTCTTCCAGGAAGTTCATTTAATATAGTATCTATTTTTTTCTTTCTTTATTTCTCTTCATTAGACATGATCCCAGAGAAAGCTGCATTAAATTCACATGCCCTATTTTTAACTTTCATCTGGACTTCCTTTTTTTTTCTTTAAGCATGAGAATCAAGTAAATTATGACCCTTTGTATTGTGTCCAGTTAAAGGTCACAAGCTGAGGGAATTTACTTAAGTTCCCAGGAGAAGTCAAACCATAAAAGATTCATGTGCACAGCCTTTGAACAGCACCATCTTAGCTGTTGATTTGGTTATTTTCACTCCCATTTTAGAGACCAAAATGATTGACATATGGGTGAAACAACTTTTGTGCTTGCAGAGAAACTTGCTGTACATTAATAATCTTTCTTCAAGCTTATCCCACTTGAAGCAAAGGGCCTAGCAAATAACAAGTTAGGTTTTGGTCAGTTATAACATACAGAGATGATAGTCACAAGCAGAAGTTTGATTTATCAGTCTGTAAACTATTGTTGTTTTTCTTTGTCTCGTAAAAATGTTCCTTGGAATATATGAGAGAAAACAAAAAGAGAGAAAAAATTAACTTGTTGGTAGCTTACTATCAAGAACCTCAACTCCACTGTGTCCAATCTCAGTGACTGAAGAGAGCTACAAGAATGTCCTGGTGTAGAGGTCACTGGCCCTTTCTTCTATAGGCAGTGGCTGCTCGACTCAAGTTGATTTCCACCATATTGGAGGACAGATCCTTTATTTTAAGAGAAGTTCTAAATGTATAACTAAAAAGTTCTTTATGTGAAAATACTGAAATGTCTTCAAAAGTATACAGCTGTAGTATGAATTAAAGGTGCCAGTTCTGTGGGATGAGTATACCTCCTCTGAGGGTCAAAAAGCTCAGTGGAAAAAGCCAGATGAAAGATGTAGTCAGCACTGTATATTACATACATTCATACATATATATAGATATATGACCATACGCACACACACACACACACACACATATATATGACCATATATATGGTCAGTATATTTCTTAGCTATTTTTTAAAACTCCAGACACTCAGAAGTAAATTTATCATTAATGAACTCCTCATTGCCTGGCTATGATATCAAGGTTTAAGTCAGAGGAAACTGCAGTTGTGTTGAAGACATAGGGTGAAAATTAAAGGGAGAGAAAAGGTCTGGAGGAGAGGCAGGGACAAGAAGTCAACTGTGATCCTTATCCTAAGTTGGATGATTCATTCATATCTTCAGAGACTATTGCTTACTGGGTATACTCCATGTACTGCACCATACTGAACAAGAGATATGTGGTGTAAACAAGTTAGTCACTGCTGATATCTTCATGGAACAAATTCTGTAAAAGGCAAAGACATTAATCAAACAGGCATACAGGTAAATGTTAACTGTCTGAAGCAATATGATGAACACAGAAGATGTGTATAGGGCCAGTATGCGTGGAATGAAAGAAAGAAGCAGGCCAAGCAGTATAAAGAGAAGTCAGTGTTGGGGACTTCTTACTGATCCAGTATCTAGGCAAGTCCCAGTGAGTGACCTCCAGCTGATAAGTGTAAGATTAAGGCTACACATTGAAAAAGATCAGCCAGTTGCAGAACTGAGAATAGTTTGAGGCAGGCAAAAGCAGAGTTCAAAAGACAAACTAGTAAGCAATAATTGCATTGGCCTAGGAGAGACAATGGAACTTGGGATTGGACTAGCAACTGGAGCTAGAGAAATAAGCAAATGAATTTGAGAGTAAGAACATGTCATAAGATGACTTGAAGTTACAGGGCATAGTTCATTTTATATATCAATGTAGCCAGGCTACATATGCCAGTTAATCTTAATTATCAGTGTAACTAGACTAATAGAATTTTGGAGAGGCGATTGGCTCACAGGGACACTATAATCATCAGTTTATTTATCCACTGGTGTTTGCAGCTGAACGTGCAGTTAAGAGGTCAGGTCTGGTTGGAGGTGGATCACCCTCTGGAGGGTGTACTCTCTGTCACTCTTTCTCTGTGCTCTGTTTTCCAATCACCATGAAGAGAGCAGCTTTGTTCCAACACACCTTACTGCCATGATATTTCTGCTAGAAATATCTTTTCTTGATATTTCTTTTCTTTCTTTTCTTGATATTTCTCTAGAAGACAGGTGATCTTGGACTAAAAGCTCTGAAACTGTGAGCAAAAATAAACCCAGGCTCCTTTAAGTTGTGTATGTTGGGTATCTGGACCCAGCAACAAAAAGTGGACATATACACTAGAGAACTAACTTGCACGGTCACATACTAATGCAATTGTTGCCATGGAATCCTCTGAACTTGTAGTTAACATGTATAATCATTTGACTAAATAAAGTACCCTTGATAATGTTGATGAAACTCATACTATCATTTGGAGACCTTAAGAGAAAAGTCTAGGTTTCCCAGAGAACAGAATAAACTGTGTCAAGAGGCAGCACCTTACTCCTGACTAAATTTCCAGCATAAGTTGTGCTGTCACACAAGGAAACCCCCTAAATTATATAAGCCTGCTCCTGATTCTGTTTCTTTGACGTACCCTGCCACATATGCCATTTTTAAGGGATCTTTGCTTCCTTCAGGGAAACCTAAAGTACAAATGGATCAAATTCAGCTCCACAAAGAAATGTGACATACTCATCCAGATGTTTTTAATATGAATAATGGTGGCACAAGAAATTATTTCCATAGATGTTCAGGTAGACAAATATTAGAGAGCAGGGAAAATCCAAACATTTTAAGCAAAAGTTGGGAAGGCCGAAAATATTAGAGAATACAAAAAAGTTTTTCCCTGACAAAAAGGTGCTTTTATTCTGGGTCCTTAAAGAGAATGAGGGGGAGATGCTGGTAAACATCAATGTATTTTCATGGTCCATTTTCAATAGACAATAAAAAAGTGGACATTGGTCACTTTTCCCAGGGTCCTGACAGGAGAAATTCATGAAGCTGGATAAGGTTAAGGTTTTGGGTGAGAAATCGCCAGCCCAGAAAATCCAGAAGAAGAGCACTAAATGAGTGGCCTCCAGTTTCCATTACTGCAAGCCCTTTAACCCCTGGAGTGAACCAAAAAAGTAAATAAAGTCCCAGAATAGAATTCAGTTTAATTTTTTTTAAAGCTTTCTCTTTTTTCTTCTGATTTTTTTTCTCCCCTTCCTGTGTCCTTCTGTATTTCTGATCCAGGCCTCCTCAGGAGAGAGTTCAGTTTGCTGTTTATGCCAGCAGGCAAATCAGGAAAGATGTGGCTGTGGTATGGAATCTCAGTTCTTCAGTGTCTCAGCTAAACATCTCTTTCAATAATGTCACCTGGTGACTCTTCTGCTTGATTGTTATATCCCATTAATACAGAAGGTCCTTAAGTGAGAAGGACGAGGACAAATTAAGGTAGGAACTAGTTGAGGGCTAAAGCTCTCAGAGAATGTCAAAGAAGAGAGAAGGAACTGATACACATAGATTGGTTTGTGTTTTTTAGGATTTTTTCCTCATTTTAGAGCAACAAACAGATACCAGAGGCCCAAGGCTTTATCCAGAATCTGAATAATCTTGGAAGCTACTGGATGAGAAGGAAAGCATGCTCAGTACCTTCCAGTATATCAGGCAAGTCAATTAATGCAAGCTTCCCTCTTGGAAGAAAAAAAGAAAAGATAATTCTCATACATTAAAGCCACAAGAGGCAATGGACTTAAAATCTGCAAGTGATTTTAGCTAAATGACCCAAACTAGCTGCTGGAGGAATCCTTTCTCCCTCAACTCTGATCACTGGTCTGCCTTTTAGCACAGATATGGAGACAAAAGACTTCATCTAGAGCCCATCCACTCTACTGTTATGTAACTCTGGTTTTTGAAACTTTCTTTTTCTCTACTGAGTCAAGCTCTTTGCACTGAGTTCTACAGAGCAGGAAAGAAGCACCCTCAGTGGTCCTTAGATCTAACATGTTTTTTTAGAGAAGGTGCCAGTTTACTGGACACCCTGCATTTCTCAAAGGCACAGCCTTATAGTGCTATTCACTAAGAAGAAAACCCATCAAGTTGATAGAGAAAGTCATATGTACATATATATGCTATATAAACACACACATCAAATATTCAGGAGCAAAGCAAAACATAAAATCAGCTAGCAGAACTGGCCCAACTTAAACAGGTTATTAAGTGGTATTAACAGACTAGTTCTAGAAATGATGAAAAATTCCCAGCTGAATCAAAGATTGATATCAAAGACTTAAACATTTCTCAAGGCCAGCATATCCAGAGAGGATTGGAGCTGACTAGAACAGAAGCTCCATTTCTTCCTCATACATTTGAGTGAATACTTTAAATTTCTAAAGATTGAACTATAAAGAGAAATTAGTTATTAATAATTCACAGACTTCAAGAAAAAAATGTCAAAAGCATATGCTCAGAACAAAGCTGATTTTATTTTTTTCCTGTTTAGAATAATATGTAGAGAAGTAGAACTGCCAGGCTCAAAAATTGAATTCGGTCTTTTTTCTCCCTTGTCTTCATATTTTTAAAGAAATGTTTCTAATAAAATATATGTGAGCATTTAGTCTGATTTCCCTCTGCATACTTCAAGTTTTTCAAATCCTGGGAGGATTGTGGAGTGTCAAAAGCAGAATACTTTATTCAATACTTTAATAGTTTGAGATATTTTCATGGTGAAGTTATTAGCCAAGCATACTTAATTGGAGTTTGTGAATCTAAGGCAACTTACTCAAGAATGGGGGTGGAAGAAAAAAGCTTTGTAAAAATCTGTATTCAAAATGATTCTAGCAAACCAACCATGTGATCACGTCCTTCTCTAAAAGAAAGTCCTTGTGAATAGGGAAAGAGGGTTGAATTTGTCTAGGGGCTACTAGACTGAAATGTCCCTGAGGGAAGAGCTTTGCCTCATTTCTCTTCCTATCTAGGACCCAACTTGAGTCACCTGCTAAACAGTCTCAGTTTCCCCAGCGTGAATGAGAACAGCCTGGCTGGCAGAAGAAGCAAAGGAAGGAACACAGTAAGTGCACCCTAATTTCTACAGAATATATAGGTTCTTGTGCAGAAAGTGCTCCCCACTTCCCTTACAGGAATAGCCATGTGCTACAGAGGTCTGTGTCCTCACTACAATCTATATCCTCGTGCTTCCTTAGCAACACTGTTCCTGAAATTATCCTCTCTCTTCTGCAAAATTGGGAAGATAGGTATGTAGCAGTCAGTAAATAAATCTTGAATTGATGTGCTTGTAGTTTATGACAACTGCCGAGTATAATGCTATAATATGTTTTCTAAGTGATATAATTGATGACATACAAAATGCATCTTGGATGCTAGCCATGTTGATCCAAACACACAGCAAATTAGAAGAGCAGCCTCTGGCTTTGTACTTTAGAACCATTGCAAGGCAACTGCCAGTTCTCAACATGCAAACGTGCCTTAGGATCATCAGATTAGTGGTGCTTCTTTCGTGATAACAATTCTCTACAACAAAATTTTAACTCCTTGTCTTTTTGCTTTAGATTAGGGATATTAGGTAAAACATATCTCCTGTATAAAATCTGATTGAGCTATTCATCAAATACTTAAAACTATAAATACTTATTCTATACTACAAGTAAAAACAGCCTTTCTAGATGTAGAGGATACAATTATGAATGCCACAAAAATCTTTCCCTAGTGGGGTTTACATTTTAGTGGTTTCTGGTTGCTGAAGCTGAGACTAGAGGAAGAGATTCTGTGATCTATTCATGATGTCTGTCACAGGAGTAGCAATGTTAGCCAGAAATTTGTATTCTGGCTTTAGATTTTGTTTATAATATCCACTTAGTTTTCCTGCCATTGTTTTCATGAGTTAAACATGTTAAATCCTACTACAGGCTCACCCATACTCCACACTATAAGTCCAAACTTCCACAAATTAAAGGAGACTTGAGGACACCAAGGTCAGTAGCTTTTCAAGTCAGCACTGTGTATGTGCTCTAAAGTCAGCTTGACATACTGCTTGGTCATTTTGGCTGCTTTCCTACTTAGTTCTTATGTCATAGTCTTCTATCTCAAAGTTTTCTATTTTTTATTCTGTGTTCTCACTTTATTCCTCTATTTGTCCACTAATTGACTGGTCAATGGACAAGAAACACTTCTTCAGCAGTTGCTACATGCCAAGCACTCTTCTAGGCACCAAGAGCAGGGTACACAAGATACACAAGACAAAGTTTAGGAAAATTTATGGCTCCATGTTGGAGCCACTGCCACCGAGTCCGGACTTCACAACCACATGTTCCATTGCCTTCCCAATGTGCACTCCCACTTCCTTTTGATTCTAAGTCCAAGATGCTCTCAATGGTGAGCTGATAGTGAATCTCCTTAAGGAAGGACAAGCCCCCTAGAATAAGATTGCATTTGTCAGTGATGATGCTACTGGCATGGCTTATGCCATCAGTGCCTTAAAGGAGAACTTGGCAAATGGACTTGTTCTTCTTGATGTCATGAAGACAAATTGTTCTTTTTTGGGGGGAAGGTCTTTCTATGTAGTACATACTGTCTTTGAACTCACTATGTAGCCTAAGCTGACCTCAGCTAATGGCAATCTTCCTTCCTCAGCCTCCTGAGTACTGGTATTACAGGTGTGCACCACCACAGCTGACATGGGAGACAAACTGAAAGGAGAGTTGATAGAGCTCCAACATGGCAGCCTTTTCCTTTCAAGAACAAAAATTCTCTGGCAAAGTCTATACCTGCAAACTCTAAGTTGGTTATAATCAGCTGAAGCAGGTCATCAAGAGGGACAAAGCCTTCTTGATTCAGTCCAGTGTAATATGAACATCTTTAAGTTCATTATTCCTAATATTCTAAAGTATAGCCCAAATTACATGTTGCTCATTTTTCCAGTCCAGTCAATCCCTTAATCTATGTGGCTTGGAAGATGACTGGCTTTCCACTTCCCTTTTTTATTGGAAGTGGTTGCAATCCAGATTCAGCCTGGTTCTATTATCTGTTATGAGGGAAAGGCTGAGAGTTCACCCTCTAAGCTGCCATGGGTGGATTCACAGGGAGCATGGAGATTCCATTATGTCTGTGTGGACTCTACTCATTTGCCAGTGTTTCCCTGAAGATTCTACACCTAGAGTTAGGAACTGATGGGGATAAGGAGGATGAGATAAGGAGAGGTTCACAAACAGGTGAATGACAGTGCTTATGAAGTGACCAAACTGAAAGGCCTTTGGGCTATGGATTTGGCAGAAAGTATAATGAAGAATCTCAGGAGGGTGCATCCAATTTCTGCCATGATTAAGGGTCTTTTACAGAATGAAGGATGATGTCTTCCTTAGTGTTCCTTGTATCTTGGAACAAAATAGGGTCTCAGATGTTATAAATTGACTCTGACTCCTAAGAGGCCAGTTTGAAGAAGAGTGCAAACACCCTGTGAAAAATTTGGGAGCTGCAATTTTAAAGTCTCCTGTGTCATGCTGCTTCACTGTCTGGGCTACAACAAGACGAGTTGGAGGTTGTGCATGTTGTCCTTTTTTCATCAGATCTGTGGTTGAAGAAGAAATATTAAGATGCCCTGGGAAAAATGTCAGCTTCCCAAAGATAGAAGTAGAAATGGTTCACAAAACTCCATGGCTCTAACCTGATATCAAATGGTGTTTAACTTGTGTGGTCTTAAATGGGTTAGTATAAAGTAGACCCAACATCTCTGAGATACCAAGACCAGTGTTCCAGTTGTTTGTTTCTGTGTAATATAACTTCATCAACCAAGCCTCGCCTTACTTTTTACCAGTTGGTCACAGCCTGGAACCAAGGTATAAATCCAATATTGCATGCATTGTGTATAACTGTTTCAAAAGATTTCATTTTGTGTCTCAGTCGTGTATGTTGCCACATAATGTGAAAAAAAAGATCTACTTGTGAACAACACAACCAGCTAAGTATCATAATGACTGCAATACCAAATAAACCTTGAACAGTGAAAAAAAAAAAACTTATGGCTCCAGATGACTTATATGACTGGGTTAATTTAGGTAGCATGACATAAGGAACACCATCACAGGAAGTGGTATTGAAAATGAAACCTGAACAATAGGAAGGAGACAGACACAGGAAGATGGGGAATGTGATACAGTAAATCCAAATGTCCTGAGGTAGAAACCAGCTTCAGCTATTCCAGAATCATTATGGTTAATAAATCAGGGAAGAGAGTAGTGAGAGATGAGGTGGAAATTTAGACAAGAGTCAGATCTGGGAAATTTCTAGCCAAAGGAGGATAGCTTGGGCTTTGTGTTCATTTCTCACTGCTAGGATTTTTTTGTGTGTGTGGTACAAGGAGTGCCAGGACCAGCCGTCTCCTAAAGTTTCCATCCAGTGGTACGCAGAATCAGTCTCATCTGCTGACCCTGGCTCACTACTGAGACCTCTTGATCTCTCCCTCCACATTCTTCTGAATCTGGTCCTATGCCTGCACTGTTCCTCCTCTGACCAAGTCTACTTCTAACTAAACCCTAGTGCAGACTCCAAGGGTTTCCATTGTTCCTCACTTATATCAGATTCCAGATTTCAACATGGGAACCCAGCAACTGGAAGGAAAAATGTTGTCTAAGGAGGATTTGTGTTGCCAGTCACCTGAAGTACTTTGTGACAGGGCAGCCAGTTATAAGGTGATATCAAAGCAGAAGCCCCAGTCACAAGGCCCTAATTACATTTTCTGAGTTATTTAAAAGATTTTGAGTTCTGCGGCATTTATTATTAAAATTTCTCCACTGAAAGGATTATTAACAGGAAGTTTATTCAGTATCTTGAAGACTTGGCGCTAGGACCCATAGTTCCAAATTATCTTCACCATTTGTAATTTTCTATTCTCTCCTATTGGTAGAATACATCTTCCAGTTCTTTATGACTTTCCTGTTCATTAAATAGTCTCAAATGTATTGACACATACAGCATTATTAATTTTTACCTATTTCCTACTTCACAGCCCAAACTGTCTTATGATTCTACCTACTCCACCTCTTTAATCTCATATCTAATTTGACTCAATAGCCCATTATAGTGATTTTTTAAACTAGTTTTTCTATTATCTGGTGCTACAGAATCAAGGATGGGAAAAACTAAACTATGAATTCCATTCTTGTCCTCTTTGGTGTTATTTAACTGAATCAAGATTTTGAGTCTAGTTCCAATATTGACATTACATTTATAGACCAAAGAGATGAATATAAAGAGAGAATAAAAGAATTTTCAAACAATGGAAAAGACTTTAAACAGAACTATTTTTGTTTCTCTAAAAACATGGATATGCTAGAATCACACACAGCAATTTAGTTAAAGATACTCTACTTTCTACTAATAGGTAATGCAAGTTATTACTTCCAACTTTGGCTTCAATGTGGAAACCTGAAAGATCTACCATAGCACTAGGTTAGACTAAACCTTTTGAAAAATGTTGACCTGTTTGTATTGGAATTCTACAGCTACATACTCTGGAAACAGAAGCCCCAATGGCCTTTAGGGCTCCAAAGTTGCCATTGTCTCTAAGGAGACAATATAAATATATTAAATAGAAATGAGAAATCTATAAATATCACTCTATGAGCAGCTTTTGAATATTAGAGCAGCTTTTGAAACAATGGAATTATAGAATTCAAAAATGAAAATTGATTCTGTCTTTTTATTGTTTAAAACAAAAAAGAAAAGAGAAAATATGAGATAAGCATATAAAACAGAGATCTGTGCAGATGATGAAAACATTATGAAGGCCTCTACAGCCACTAAAAGGTCAAATATTTATGAATTTTTACATATTAAAAATTGATAACAACATGACCTCATTAAAGAGCTAATATTAGTAGAAAAGGATAGGTCAGTGTCAAAAACAATGCCCAATTGCCAGTACAAGTTACCTGACTTAGTCAACTTTTGTCAACCTCAAGAAAACATAAGCATAGGCAGGATACAGCCTGTCGTTCCCAATTAACACAGCCTCTGGTTTGTCCATGTTTGGTGTCAAAAAATTATAACACATCTGCGAAGAGACAGCCATTAGACACTAGGCTTCCACTCACACCTGTCTCATATACAGCTCTACTAATCACTTACTAATGTCACCATCCCAGTTCTGTTCACATTTTTCATGTCAATTTCTTTTTGTGTGAAGACAGGATGGCCATCTCTGGGAAAAAAAAACAAAACAAAACAGGAGATGACTGCCTCCTTTCCCCAACAAGATGGCATGATATTAATCACAGTAAAAGGAAACACACCCAAAAGGGTTGTGCTTGCTGGATCTGCAAACAAATCCAAGGACCAACACAAGGATCTTCACAGACTGGCTATTTTCCATACAGATATATATTGACTCCCATCATTTCTATCTACTGAAGGCCTGAGTCAGCCTGCATGTGATTCCTAGTAGAGGGACATGCACAGTAAGTGGCGGATGCCCCTAGAAAAAGTTATCTCCTTGAAAAGAACCTTAGGCAGAAATAGTCCTAGAGCTATACATATAAAAACATATCAAACACCAAAATGAAGCTTGTCTTCTAACTGCCTCCTCTTTCTATTTTTTATCTCTTTAGCATCCAGAGCTTGGATCAATTCCCAAAGTTCAGTGCAATTTTCTGAGTTTATAGGCATTCCACAGTTCCAAAGAAATAGAATATAAAACTCTGGTAGAGTGAACCAAACTAATAAAATTGAAAATGCAAAATACCACCTCCTCCAATACCCCATACTGTGAGTCTAGCAATTGGGGGATTTCCAGGTCCATTAATAAAAATGTGCTATCATTTTTTTTTTAACTGGAGGCCAGTGTTAAAAGTTCCCTTGCTGCTCCAGACCTATGCTCAGACATGTGAGAGAAGGAGATCTGCCTTGGTTCATCCTACTGAAGCTTCACTATGGTTGGATCTGTCAGGTCCTAAAGAAAGATACAACACAGGAGATTTGGGGACTTCCTATATAAGTCAAGTTGGCAGCTCCTGGACTTGGCTTCCACTGATTGGAACTTCAGTTTCTGGCTCTCAAAGCTCAAATCAGAATGGAAAATGTGCACAGTATAGTAAATGCTGAGACCTCTGTGCATAAACAAAACTGCCCCCTTTCATCATGCTAGTTCCTATCTTCTGGCAAAGTCAACATTTGAGAACAAATGCCCTCCATGAAAAGCAGGACTGAAAGGAAATAAAAAATTTACATCATCCCACATACACAATTATAGGATAATCACTTAAGAGAATGTCGCCTCCATAAGGTGGACTATAGGCAGCCCCATAAGTAAGGCTTTTGAATTATCTAAAGAAACTCAAAATGCTTTTAGAAAGTAAGATTTAAAATTATATTTATAAAGTAGTCACAAAAATTGTCAGTTATATCTGTATGATCTGTATGATTTCAATTTGTTATTTAATGCTTCTTAAATGAAATGGGAGTATAATTATTAATCTTACATATGTATCTGTGCACGTGTGGGCATGCATGTGGGGGGGGGAGGGGAGTCCCATACTTTCGTCCCCCTGGGCTGTGTGGTACAGAATCAAAGCTGCTTAAAGAGATTCATTCTAGCCAGGTATGGTGGCTCATGCCTGTAATCCCAGCACTTGGGAGGCAGAGCCAGGAGGATTGCTGAGTTTGAGGCTTGCCTGGACTACATACTGAGCTCAGAGCCAGCCTGAGTTACAAAAGCGAGACCCTGTCTCAAAAAAAAAAAAAAAAAAGAGATTTATTCTAGAAAGCTCATTGTGCTACAACAGAATTATCCTACTACAGAAAGAGAAGCCAGGAGACTGGGAAGCCCAATGGGTGGTGCATGAGTGTGGGTGTAAATGTGTGTGAGAGAGAGAGAAATCACAGAGGAGAAAATCCTTTCTGCACTTGACATATATGTGGGTAACAAAATTTACTTCTCACTGGATCACCCATACATCTTTAAATATGATCTTATTTTATGCGAGGGAATAAATATCATGACTTTGTAAGAATTATGTCTAAAATCTCCACAGTGAATAAGTTTTAGGGTTATCTAAGCAAAACAAATAGATCGAGGCATAAGTAAAAACTGACTCCTCACAGTTTGTTGGGGGGATAGACTAATCAATTATCACTGTTCTCTGTACAAGTTACAATGTGTCTACATCTTTAAACCATAAGGCAAAAAATGATATTTTTAATTGACTAATTAATTCAACAACTATTTACTGATTATCTCTGTGCTAGGCAGAATGGAGTATACCTGAGGCACCAAAGACATACTTAGCAAAGAAGCCACTGCCCCTTCCCTTAACAGGGGTCTTAGTAGAAACAAGAGGTCAGAGGATGGTCTCTAAGACCACCAACTCTTGAGAGGGCAAAGGCTTGCCTATCCTGTGAATGTTCATTGCAAAATAAGAGACAAGGTCAGGGTACAAAGTCCATTTGTAATTAAACATCATGATGAATTCATTTTAGTCTGGAGCCACTGGGAGTTAAAAATTATCAAAAGCTCAAGACATTTCCCTTAAAAAATGATAAAGTTCTTGTTATTCATTATAATGCAATGGCAGAAAGTGAAAGGTTTGTGAAGTGAATTAGAGGTGGAGAAAGTATTCTACCTTTCTAGGTTATGTAATTCAGAGACTATTAAAATCCTTCCTTTTAATGCATTTGTTACTGAGGAGCAGTTGCCTAGAGTTTGTCAGTAACAGCTCAGCATATGCAGAAAATCAATCCCAAACAAAGTTCAAAGAAATCCTTTCAAAGCTCTGTGTGAGGTGACAAATGGTTGCTAATGAGCAGTGGAGGCCTTCTCCTTGTTTGACTGACAGGTGAAAGGATAGCTGACTGGGGAAGACCACCTGCTCACTCTTGGCCCAATTAAGACCTCCAACTGTTTGCAGTATCATGAGATTCACATTAATTGATTCCCATTCTTAATTTACCCCAGAAAAATCCAATGTGAGATGGAAACTCAGAGAAATGATCATAAAATAAACTGACATGGAGTGTTTCAACATTTCCATAGCCTTAAGCTGTCAATTACTCCTCTTTTTCTTCAACTAGGGTGCTCCTTTGTTGCCTTTGAATTTGGTCCTTCACCATCTGAGAAAGAGGCATGTGAGAGTTTGTTCCCACTCAGATCAGAGTTTTCTAGAACAACTGATGTGGGCCAGCTAGTATACTTGATTAGTATTTGTGGCATCTCCAAAGACACGAAAATTCATTTCTCAGGCACAACATCATGAGTATGAAATGGTGAACTTCTCATTCTTTCACTGCATTTGAGCTGTCCCTCAATATTCATAGAAACCTTCTTCCTCTCTTGTACTTATAATATTCCACATCTCCAATAACATCTATTATAATATTTTACATCATATTTAAAGGTAAAATTGGTCTTCCATTTCCTTATTTGTATTCTTTATAATTGACTTTTTCAATCACTTGAAATGGCTACATATGTTCACTCAAAAAAAAAGCACAAGAATATTCACGGTAGTTTCATTTGTGATAGCCTTGAATTACAAAACACAAATGTCCATCAAAAGGCATTTCATTAAATAGCAATGGTTAAATAGCGTGACATTTTCACATAATGGAATACTATACAACAAGAGAAAATAATGAGCTTCCAGTGCTAACAAAAATCCTAGATAAATCTCAAGGACATAGTATTGAGTAGAAGCTTCCAGGGGAAAATTATCTGAGGCATCCCTAGGGCATGGGAGTCTCTTTGATATCTCTTTTTAAAATATTCTATATCTTGACCTGATCTGGTTACTAGAAAGAAAACATATAAGTTACATCAGAGATCTGTGGTCCTTACAGAATGTAACTATCAGATTGGAGATTTAGCTCAGTGGTTCCGGCAACTGCCTAGCAAGCACAAGGTCCCTGGTTCAATCCCTGGTAACCACATACAGTGATACCAGGTGTAGTGACTCACACCCACCAGCAATCAGTACCACCATACTACAATGCTGTGCGTGGTGGTTCATGGCTATAATCACAGCACTTGGGAGGCAAAGGCAGGAGGATTGCCGAGTTCAGGGATTGCCTGGGTTACATAGAGAGTTCATGGCCAGCCTGAACTACAAAGTGAGACTCTGTCTCAAAAAAAAAATGTAACTATCAAACAAATTTTGATCTTTTAGTTTACAAAGGCTTGAGCAAGAATATGGGGATTTACTAAAACAAACAGTCCCACGTGAGAATCATGATCTTGCTTTGACTAGGAAATGTTGTGGAGTCAACTAATTTTAGCACAATAGTAGCAGTGATTAAAACAGCAACAAAAACCTATGAGCTTGAAATTCTATGGTACAAGACATGTGTAGGACACAGTAGGAAAAGACAAAAGGACACGTGATAGATTGAATAGTGTTATGTAAAAATGTCTACATCTAATTCCTACAACCTGTGAATATTACTTTACATAGCAAGAGGAACATAACAGATGTGTTTAAGGATCTTGAGAGGGGGTTATAAAGTTCTCTTATACAACAGAAGCAGAAGAAAATGTGACTACAATAGAGGAAAAAATAACTTGGCCACAGAATCTGAGACTGAAAAGATGTACTCTATTTTTAAGGAATTTCCAGCAGCCTTTAGGAGCGGAAGAGACAAACTATCCTGTACAGAAAGAGCTGGCCTTGTCAATGCCTTGATTTTAGTGCCTTGAGACTCCTTTACACAACTGGAAGATAAAAATTTTGTGTTGCTTTAACACTAAATGTGGTCATTTGTTCTAGCAGCTATAGGGAGCTAATACAGAGCTCAAATTCACATAGTTGGTATCAACTACCTGGCCAGATCCTCCAAGTTCAAATTCAATTTTCACCATTCCAAGAATACTCACCAACTCAGCCAAAATCCCAATGCCCAGTGTTGTGACAATAGGGCAAGAAGTGAGCATGGGGGAAGGCCCAATAGATTTCACTGAAGTCAAACTTCTCCCTTGGCCTAACTGGGGTTTTCCTGGTAAGAATAAAATGCACTTACTGCCCAAATCTAGCTTTTATGTAGGGAAAGAAGCTGCCAACAGAGTTGCCAAAATACTCTGAATGAGTGTCACTGTGAGATGTGTTGAGAAGCCTCCTGGGGAGGAAAGCCACATATTTTTAGTGAATTAGGTGTATGGCACACAATTCAAACCTGAAAGTAAGTTTTCCAGCTGTGGCTTCAGTTATCTCATTTACCCACCTATGCAGATTCAATTTTCCAGTGGATTATCAAATCTCCCAGCCACTTTGTGGTGATCTTAATACTTCTGTCACTCATTTACTCACTCAGTCAGTACTTACTGAGTTGTAAGTTGGTCAGGTAAATGAGATAGAGGAAGTGAATTTGAAAATTGAGTTTCTGCCCCAGGAACTATTTACAATTTGCTGATAAGTTTCTACAGTGTGTGTTTGAAGAGGTAAGGAAAAAAAAAATGACACACTAGCTATTTGTGAGCCACTGGTCCTCCAAAATTGACCTCAATAAAACACTGGACAGTAACAAAAAGGCAGTATATTGAGGATGGTAACCTTATAATATATGCTTCTCATTAATAATTGCTGCAGTTAAGTGCTTAGAAATATATGAGGAAAAAGAAAATAAGGAAAGGGGAAAATTTGTAGGCAAGCCACTATCAACACTACTGTTTAATAGTTTCTTATTTTCACATTTTTCCCCTACAACATTTAACTCCATAAGATTGAAGATCATGTGTTATACCCCCCTAACAATCCAACAAGCAGAACATATCAACCCTGAGAAAAAATAATGAGTTAATGAACAATTCCCACGATGCTGTGAGATAATTCCAAGTGCAAGCAGCCATTCATGCTGCCTGACCTTCTCCTGGCTCCCAAGTCCAAGATGGGACCTCCTTTTTACCAAGTACTACATCATCACTGGGACCAGAGAATAAATGAATATGAAGTTATTTGCTTTTTAAATCAGGAAGGTAGTACATGTTAGGGCCAAAACAGAGGGGTGTTAAATAAAAACAATAAATGAGGGCAAATTTCCTGCAGAAATGCAACAACCCTTGGCTAGTTTCAACTTCCAGTATATTTATGGGGAAGAAGGTCAGATATATCTCTCTATCTTTGAGTGCCTGCCTGCCTATCTATCATGTATCTGTGTATACAAACACACACACATAAACACATGCAGCAAGTGTGACAAAATCTGCGTTGCTAGTTCTAGAATGGAGTAGAGAAATCCCAGATTGCTATTGCTCTCTGTGTCATTTTTTAAAAAAGAATTAATCATTTCACACCAGACGGAGATCAACAGTGAAGTTAGCTGAGGGAAGTTTGGAAACCTGAGGAAAACAAGGCTTTCCAGCTGCCACTGCGCCTTTGAGTTCCTCAGAGGAGCTCTCAGCTCGGTAGATCTGTTCACATCTCCTCGTGTGTGATTTTTCAAGCTCTTCTCTGTGAACTGGAGCCTAACTGGAAGGTGTGACTTTCTCATCAGTTTCTCCTCTCAGGAGAAATTGGAAATATGTCCTCCCTCTAAGCGGCCTGAACACTTCTATAGATGGAAGATTAACTGTCTCGCTACTGCTCTGTGTGTTCTATGGACAAGCAAATATCCCTCTTCCTGCCCTTCTTTTTCTGTTGTTCAACAGTGGAGGAGTGGATGTGCCCTGGAGCCAGCATCTGTCTTCCCTGGCTGCCAGAACTGTTTTCCTGGCCAGCACTCACCTAGAGCCAAGAGCCAAGGCCAGCCCCTTAAGCAACCCAGGTAATATAAAGAGGCGTTTGGCCTTCAGGTAGTGTGGAGATCATTCCTGCAGGTTGCATTTTCCATCATTAAAACTTCATGTAGATGTTGGCCAAGATAGAAAACAAAGCCACAACTGCTCCTCTTGTCCAACGACTAGAATATTCAGCTGAACTTGCCTGG
The DNA here is from genome assembly GCA_004025085.1 of Thryonomys swinderianus. Taxonomy (NCBI): domain Eukaryota; kingdom Metazoa; phylum Chordata; class Mammalia; order Rodentia; family Thryonomyidae; genus Thryonomys; species Thryonomys swinderianus. The sequence continues at coordinate 45,482 of PVIC010002122.1, forward strand.
AAGAGGAGCCAGGATTGCCCTGAACAAGGAGTGAGAAGCACAGTACTTTCTTCAAAATCACCATACTGGCTACAAATACTTCCCCCTCACCACTGTGACTTCCAAACACTGCAGAGTGAAAGTTAATCATGAGCATCAACTTTGGCTGATCTCTCTTCCTCAAACCCGGTTCTTCTGATACCCACAGGTTCTGTTCCTCACTCTTTAAGGCCTCTACTCAAATTTCACTGTCTCCAAGATGATTCAGTCAGAAATATTACTGTCTCAGTCCCTGCTTCCTTTTATTCCACAGAACTTTCTGGTACACTGTATATTTGTTTGTTGTCAGTTTTCTACCATTACAGTGTGAACTCTTAGACTGCACATACTTACGTATATATTTGGGTCAATTCTCTGTGTATCCCTGCACTTAGAACAGACCTCAGCAGGTAGTTGATGCTAGATATATTTTTTGTTGATGGACTAAATGGAAATATGGTTCTTGTGTTTAATCAGCTTTTCATCACTGTGACAAAATACCTGCGAAAAATCAACTTAAAAGAGAAAAGGCTTATTATGGCTTACAGTTTCAAAGGATTCAGTACCTGATCGCTTGGCCTCACTGCTTTGGGCTGTGGCAGTGCTGTACATCATGGCAGGAACATGTAGCAGAAGAGGTCTGTTCACATCATGGTGGTTCAGAAGCAAAAGAGAAAGAAGAAGGGACCAGGATCTCAATATCCCCTTCAAGCCCCAGTGTCCTAATTTCCTTCTACCAGGCCTCATCTACTAAAGAATCCATCACTTTGCAGTACTGCCTCAAGCCTTTAGTATATGGGCCTTTAGAGAATATTTAAAATCCAAGATATGTTGAGAGATGGATTGTTCTATGTACACCAATAGGACACCTATCAAAAAGATGGAAAGGGTCTTGAAATGCACTTAGCTGGTTAATAACACAGGCCAGACCTAGAACCCATGAACTTAACTACTTTAAAGGCTTCATATCATCACTACTTGGCAACATTTATTGCTTGCTGATGCGGGTTCTAAAACGAGGTGGGGTGAGAACAGGATATCACCATCCTTGATACCTGTGTGAAGAAAACTGACACAGACACTGGCACAGCAACAGCATCCATCCCTCCTCTGGAGGGATATGCTGAGGGAATACAATACCTGGGCCCCGAACTCCTCTACACTCCATCATCTTTTAAGAGTTCATAACATTATTTTCCTCTTGAAGAATCAATAAACAGTTCTCTTTGAATACCTTGTGGTACTTAATTCATATAAAATCATAACAGTTTGTGAATCCTTCAAGAAGTGTCTTATAGGTAAAAATTTCAGAATTGGGCCAGAGATTTAGCTCAGTGGTTCCACCGCCTGCCTATCAAGCACAAGGTCCCTGGTTCGATCCCAGTAACCACATTCAATGATATGGTATTGAGCGTGGTGACACATACCCACCAGCAATCAGTACCACACCCCACAATGCTGAGTCTGGTGGCTCGTGCCTGTAATCCCAGCACTGGGGATGAAGAGACAGGAGGATTGCTGAGTTACAGGTTTGCCTGGACTACATAGTGAGCTCAGGGCCCACCTGAACTATAAAGTGAAACCCTGTCTCAAAAAAAAAAAAATTCAGAGTTAACAGCAGACCAGTTATAGGAAAGAAAGATGGAAATTATGTATTTGTATTACCACCCTACAATAAATGTGCTAGTCTCTCTGCACCCCTCTCTCTCTCCTTTCCCTCAATTTTATTGTTTGCCTACATTTACTAATATACATATAGGTTCACTGAATACTTAAAATAATCCTCTTGTAATTTTTGCTAAAAATCCCAGTCTAAAAGAAGAGGGAGTAATGCTCAGTCAAATGTGTAACCTGCTCAAGGTAGCACAGCTACTAAGTGGTTGCCTTGAGATTTAAAGCTGGGTGTTAGTGGCTCCCAAACTCAGATTTTTCTAGGATCTTCCAGTCCTGTTCCATGGACTGTGTTCATGCTGTCAATGAGTTAGCCTCCTTACACCATCTCTTAGGACTTGGCTTTAGTATTTCTGTGCACGGTGAAGATTGCTTATCATCTGTACATTCTGATAATGTGCTGTGCTTCCCTAGTACAAGGAAAGCAAGCCCTGTGCTAAAAGGAATCCAGTCAAATGAGGCGAGAAAAGGTTAATCATGGGGATTAACTGAAATTCCTAGGCATGGCAAGAAAGTAGTGCTGGATTCTGGACTCGCGCATTTTGCTGGGATTCACCCTGATGGCTGGAGTGAAGAGTGAAGAGCAACAATTTACCCTTCTTTTGTAGACTCCATCACTGGCTTTCTGAGTGACCTGGGCAAATCACTTAATGTCACACACTTCCCTTTCCTTATCGATAAGATGTGGTGGAAATAATACTCAGCAGCCCCACACAGGGACAAAGATTCATATAAAAGTCAAACTCTTAAAATGAAGCGACACAGGCATGAACACAGGATTTTTTATTACTACAGGCAGAAGTTCATGGAGGGAAATGAAAAAGGGGAGGGCCTTTAAATTCTCTGTGACAGGATTCAGCTGCCCTCAACTGTCACTGCCAGGCAAAATCTTGTACTTTTTCCACTTTTCCCCCAAAAGTGAATAATCAGAGCATTCCACCTGCAAAGTTTCCTTCACCCTATCTTTGCACTGACTGTCTAAAGAGAAAGAGCTCATTGTGGGAAATAAAAATTGGGAATGATAATAGCAATAAAAAGAATAATAAATCTTACATGTGTGAAACACCACACAGTTTACAAATGTTTACATATATGTTACTAAGTGAACATTATAATAATCTTTAGTAACAGATTATTACTGCCCCATATCACAGATGGGAAACTGAGACTCAGAGCTAAGAACTCAACTTGATGTTGGAGATGAAATTCAAAGGTAGCTATTCTAACTTTTCATTCTATTATCTTTCTATACACAGACCTGTTAATATAAACCACATAACTTGTTAAACATATTAGCTCCAAAACAGTTCCAACTGTAAAATAGTTACCTTGAGAACAAACCTTTCCTATGCAATGCTATTACTTAATTTGTTTATTGCCAAAGACTACATGATTTCTTTTATTTTCATAAAAGTCCAGGATGTCTATGCCAGAACATTCACTTGAGTTTCCCTCCTTGTCAGTTGGGCTTTGAATTGGGAATCATGTTCTTGGTAATTTTTTCCAAAAATGAAATTAACAGATTCCACTCTAAGAGGTTCAGTTCTCTTTTCATTACTTTTGGATGGAAGAGAAACATTTGAACAAGGGTGGAGGAATGGGCCGGCCAAGTTTAGGGATCGAATTCAGAAACCTTGGAATAGTCATGAACAAACATCTGCAAGCAAGCAATGCATTTAAAATCACATTTAGGGTCTGTATGGATTATCTGAGAAATTAATCTCTAAACCATTCATAGCCTGTCTGTTGGATCTCTTGAAAACAGGTTATCCTATACTACCAGACCATAGGTATCTGTTGTTATAACAATTTCTATATTCATGTGGCATCCTTAGTTTTATTTGTTTAGGTATTTAAAGGATTTAAGAAGGTTGTGGGAAGTGAAAATGAGAATTAATTCTATTCATTTTACTCATAAGAAGTATCATTTCTATGGGCTTATGATTCCTTTCAGAACATCCATGTCTACTGACTCTCCATGAGCCATCATGCTGCTACTCAGAGCAAGAAGCCAATAATTTGTTCGACAATAAATGCAAGTGATAGCCAGAGACCCAGAAAAAATCCTATCTTGACCGATAAGTCATCAAAGAAGGGTCCAACAACTGCCAATCACACAGGAAGTAGGCTTACTGAGTCTCATTCTCTGGATTTTTCTTCCTTTGAGCTACATATGTTAACTTTCCATTGACCTATACCAGGGTCAGCTACAAACATGGGTTACCTGAGCAAGGTGTACTGGGCTCCACTCCTAGAAGGTCCAATGCTTCATTTAATGCTCTGCTTTTGGGGCCTTCAATTTTTTTTTTAAATTGCTTTTAGCAAAAATGTTCACTGTTTACATTTGTAATGAGCTTTGGAAATTATGAAGCCATTCCTGATCCCAAGAAGATAAGCATCTTGAGGGCTGAGATTCCGATGTCTTTTTCTCTGACAGCTAGTTCCTGGGATGGTTCTTGGTACTGTTCTTAATAAATACCTGTCGAATGAATGAATGAATGAAGAGCAAGATAATAGATGAATGTGAATCTTGAACTCCAATTGATAAAATTAATTATAGTCAAGCCATGGAATACAGTTTCCCTCATTTGTCATTTCTATGCCTTAAACTCTGATTCTAAATTCCAAAGTTAAGGGCTGAGAGGTAGCTCAGTGATTCTATGCCTATCTTGCAAGTACAAGGGCCTGAGTTTGATTCCTGGAATAGCAAAAAAAAAAAAAAAAAAAAAACAGCAAAGAGAAAAATGTGTTTTGAAAAGAGGTACAGCCATACCTACTGAGAGACACTCAGACCCCATAACAGAGAAAAGAGGCAGCTTGTACTCTCTGGTGAATGAAAGGGAGAATAGCTCAAGTCCTGCCTCTCAATCCACAAGGGGCAATTTTCCTTAATGTAAGCCAGGATACATGGAGAGATTTCTGATTCACACTCTACTACTCCATGTTCCCTGGGTCTCCTAGGAGGAGGACAGCACAGCTGTGAGCCCAGACATACTCCAGATCTGTCAGTGGTTTTCCTCAGCTGCTAAGCTAGTCTTGTTGCTCCAACCTCAATAGAGCTGAAAATTTGGAAGACTCAGTTCTAAAATGGTCAAGCTTTGTCTGTGAAGGAAGAGAAGTGACTGGGACTTGAGAATGTCAATTCCACCAAGAGGTCCTTTGTGGCAATTGACATAAATAAGATATGGGTGCTATGTATGAGTATTGTTCACAGAGACTTTCATATGGTTAGTCATTTTTCATAGACTTTTACCAATAACCTTCAGTCTTTCCAGATTTAATTGCCATGTCAATATGCTCTCATCAATTTTCTGTTTAGAGGCATCATGGTAACAAGCACATATTTTTCCATAAAGCTGTGTGCAATTAATCCTACATAAAGGGGGATTCTCAGAAACAATCCATTTGGGTTAGGCTCTGCTCTCTACCCTGTATTTATCAGCCTCATTATTTATTAACATGATAAGTTGTGGGCAGAAAATCAAGTTATCTGAGGTCTTTGGGGACAATGGACAACATGGGTCATAAGGAAGTCAAACAAGAAAAGTAAAGCCAATAAATAGTAGTTCTGAGGACTACATGAAGAAAAAGCACAAAGTGAGAAAGAGAAAAAAAACCCTGCACAATGTCCAAATTTCAGTCACTGCCAAAGTTTGCAAAATATCATTTCATTTAGAAATGCAATGATTTAATGGCAAAGGAGGACATTTTGTTGGAACAGCTAGCGTAACAAACACTTTTCTCTCCACTTAACAGTGCTCCCCTGGCTTCATCTCCTGGAGAAAATAATAATTTGGATGTTTTGAATTATAGCAGTAATACTAAAGGCACTTTGGGCCCACCCAAATTCCCAGTGTTGAATGTAGCGTGCGGGCTGAGGAAGAATGCAGCAATATTACAACAGGCAACTATTGGTTTTAGGACATGGCTCAGGGTTGCTGCAATCAGATCAAGTACAGCATTCTCATAGGCTGTGCTTCTGGCCACGCACCCTTAGCCAGGGCACAGCCAAGGCAGGGCTCTCTCAGTGAGAAGAGGCCCAGGGCTTTGGACCATGAACAAGTTCCAGAGGGAAGAACGTGAGTCTGAGCATCTGGAGTCTTGGATCTGCTCCTAGCTCTGCCACTAACGAGCCTGGTGACCTTGAGTAAATTTCCTATCCTCTGCAGGCCCCTCCTCCATCAGTACAATCACTGACATTTAGAACTGCAGGGACCTTAGAGATCATCTGAGTCTATATTTCCCAAAGCACATTCATTCATATTCTGCCTGGCTGAGTTGTACCTTTTTCATGTATGACTTTTATTATCTGTTACTTGCATAAATCTAATCTCCAAAGGAAATCAGTGCCATCTCTAATATATAGAAAGTGATTCTTAATTGTAAAAATAAATTAATAAAAGCAAAATCTTATTAAACTCTAGTTAGATATATGTTAGCCTCCTCAGAAGACAAGAGGAGCAAAAACCAATATAATGATAGGAGATTATTTACTGGGCCCTTGATATGTGTCAGATATCATTCTGAGTGCTTTATATATAATATTTAATTTAGTTTTCATGGCTGTATGGGGCAGTCCCTATTGTTTCCCCATTTGGGAAGTAAGGCAGATGAGGAACAGGGAGAGGAACTTGAATATTCCTTCTTAATGTTTAAAATTCTACTTATGTGCATTTTAGCATGAATCTGATTTTTATATAGTCAGAAGGATTAAAAGAGAATTTTAAAAGGAATATTATTGTACTTAAAGGATCTAGTTCTGTTTGATGCTATGAGTTTGTACTACCCACCTAAAATCACTTTTGTGCCTTAGATAATGGATATTCCAGAATTATGGTAGAAAATGATCTAGTCATAGAGTACAGTAATTTGAGAGGCAGAAGCCACACTGTTTGCCTCTGTGGTGTTCAGCCCACTACTGACTTACTCTGCTAGTTTTATTCTTTGTTCTCTTGTCTGCCTGAATAAATCCTACCCACCTTTGAAGCACTGCCTCCTTATGTACAGTCTCAGCGACCTTCCTCCCCACCCAAGGTGGCCACATTCCTACAAACATTTCCATTGCAAGAGTCACATACATACCTCTAACTTTGCATAAAACTGGTTCTTAGACACAGAGTAAAGCCTGTTCTGAGGAAACATATAAATATATAAAAAATTCTAAACCTAATACAAAATAAGTGACAACATTTGGCAAAACTTTTATCAGTTAAAAAATAAAAATCTGAAAGATCTTTAAGAGAAATATTTCATTGTGCTTTGGACTAGATGAGACTTCTGGGAACAAGAATCCAGTGAGCTTGGCCTTCTTTTCCCCAAAGTATAAGGCATTCTTTTTTTGTCTCCATGATCTATAAGGTATTCATATTATGGTTGTCAGCCTCAAAAACTCCCTAAGTTCCAACTTTCATGAACACTTCAGAAGGTAATGGAAAGTGTTAAAGATAAATAGTCTTCTGCTAACATTTCTGATTCTATTTCTTCCTCCTCCTCAATACCGTCTTGTTTTCTTATCTTAAAACCAGATTGAATTGCTTTAATCATTAATTGCACAAGACTGTCCTTTCTTGCATTGGACAACACAAAACACATGTTTTTATTATTTCAGATGGGTGGGTATTTAACTTTAAAAGACTCACAGAGGCTGAATTCACAACTCAAGTAAGTTTTCAGTACAGCATCATTCCAGTTTGTGTATCTATCCTTTTTTGATATTGGTAACACATTACAACACAAAGATTTTGTGAAGTCCTACTTCCAAGAATCCATAAAATCTACCCAGGTCGGTATTTCTCAAATGCAAATATTTCACCACAAAATCCTATTTTCATGTAACAATTTCAACATTCCATAGAGTATCTCCTGTAGCTGGTTAAGTGCAAATACCTGTAGCACAGATTGTTACCTCTCATCTGTCATGAGAGTCAGACTCAAATGAGATCTTCAGATTCAGGAAGTTTTGTTACTTCAAAAAAATGATAGAAAAACACTTTGGAAAGTAAAAGGTCAATAAATAAGCACTTAGAAAGATAAGAAAGGCACAAATAAAAAAGCAGGACTTTATACCATCCAAAGCAAGAGGGAAGAAGCTCCTAGAGCTGGATGTTCCTACTAAAACTCTCCTTCTCCCTTCCATCTTTACTCTTCAGCCTCCACCATACTTTGTCTGGGACCACCAGGACAAGCTTTACTACCCTTTAGGGTATATAAATAGCTTTTAGGATGTCAGTCACTCGAAGAAAACAGAATTTCCAAAATGCTCAGTCACCCTGCTTTAAGGAATTGAAATTCCCTCATGGAGCACATCATAATCATGCTTGGTTTTTCCTATCACCATCTGATGTAATATATATGTATATATACATATATATACATATATTTATATATATATTTATATACACATATATGTATATATAAATATATATACATATATTACAATAAGTAAAACAAATGTAATATATATGTATACCTATACATTACATATACATATATATTACATATATACATATATTACATATATATTACATTTGTTTTACTTATTGTAATATATATTTATGTATATATTTATATATACATTTATTGTAATATATATATATTACATTTGTTGTTTTATTTATTGTCCATTTCCCTCTACTAGAGAGTAAGTTATATGCTGGCAAGGGTATTGATTCTCAATGCTTTAATCTTGATATTTAGAATATCATATAGCTCATGGTTAGTATTCAATAACTATGAAAGTATTATTTGATTCAATGAATTATAGCTTCTTCAAAACCAAGTGTCACATCTGGGATTTGCTTTGACTTATTTATGATGTGATACTATCTGCTGAGTGGGTCTTTACTACACTAGAAATGAATATTATTACACAGGTAGGTATCAATATACAGAGGGAGACTATTAGTCTCAGAAACCAGATTCTCCCTCCTCTGGTGACCTCTTCCACCAGGCCTTGCATGGACATAATTCATAAATCCACAACCCCAACCCTGATCTTCATTCACACCACAGCCTACCTTTCTTGCTTCACTGGCTATTCCTACCAGGCTAGGGCAGCTCAAACTCAGTAGGTCCATAATCAGAAATATTATCTACTCTCTGCCAGAATTGGTAACATTTTATTTATATTGGTGACAGACAAGTGACATTTTTTCTGACATCTACTTTAGTCTTTATATGTGAAACGTCTGTATAAGCTCCTCCCTTTCTCTCACTCCCACCTTAGTGTCTGGTTTCCATGGCTATTAAAATGGTCATCTCTTAATTGTTTTGTTCCTCTATTTTCAGTATCTCTAATTTCTAATATAGTGTTTTGTAAACTGCTCTATACCACATCATTTAGTATGTAATGACCAGAATTTTTAAAAATAAAATAGAATAAGAAAGAATAGGTAAAAATCAGACTGCATTAGATGTAATATAATAATTTGTAATGGGTTTGTTAAAGTTATACATATATTACCTGAATCACAGAAATATATTTCCCACAATAGTTTTAAGGTAATTACTTTACTATGCTCCAAAGTAGTGATTTAAATGTCACCTAAAACTTTCAATATTCCCTATGCCCTCTAAAGTCCAAACAAATAAACATACCATCCAATGGTTTTGAAACTCAGGTTCTACCCTATCTTTCTAGCTTATTTTATAATACTCTCATACTTGTACTACTCTTTATCTTGGAGTATGCCTTACTTCTCAAACACACTCTGAGACCCCTACTGGCATAACTTTTCATACAGTGTCCTTCTTTCAGAGCTGTGACTGTCAACCATGGGGTGTGATTTTGTTCCCTGCAGACAGGGATAGTTGGTCATGTCTGAAGATATTTATACTCTCACAGCAAGGGTGGAGGATGCTCCCATCCTCTTGAGGTAGAGGCCAGGGATGGTGCCAACCATCCTACAATACAGAAAACATCCCTGCACAACAAAAATTTATCAACCCCGAATGCCAGTAGCACTGCCTCCTACCTTCAATGGTTGGCACCAAAAGTTAAATAAATAAATACCTAAGTAAATACAAAAGAGCATGAGGAACAAAAAAGAGAGATATTTCAATCCTTCTCTTAATGTATCTTAGATTCGTGTGCATGCTTGGGAAGACTAGGTTCTGAAAGTGCCCCTTTAACTAGCCCCTTTGCAATGTGGTACAGCCAAGCTATTTCACTCAGCTCCCTTATGTATGGATTTAAAGTAATGGAGTTTAATCATGTCATCAAAAACATGATTCTTAAAATTCTCTTCTCTGCCCAAGAAGTCTCACCGCCAGGAAAACACTGGTCACACTTTAAATTAAGTGTCATGAGCAAGGATTTAATTTAGACTTAATAAGACACTTATTATATGTTAAATACCATAGAGTTATTAAAAGCATATTTATTGAGGTTTAACAAATATGTCAAGACAATCCTCCATAAACAGAGGGAACTGTTAACAGGATGCAGTTATGGATTCTTACATCAGGCGATGTATCTTGTACATAAGATACACTTTATACTTGACCATGAAAAAATAATGGAGACTCTCACAGGCCTCCATCTGGGAGGGCAAAAGGGACAGTGAATTTGTGTACTGCACACTCACCCCTGGAGACCTAGGATCAGTTCCTGTTTGAGATGGGCATGAAAAATGAGCTTGGGGGTCTTCTGCTCATCCTCATTTGTGCTCTGTGCAAAGCCAACTGTACGGTCTGGCATGATTGATGAGGGCCATTTAGAGGAGCTTGCTGGGTGGAGGAAAAAGAGTTCAGGAGGAGTCACTTGAAATAATCTAGAGGGAAGATGCTCCCAGGGTCTCAGGCCAAGGTGCTAATGCTTACCAATATTCATTTTGCTTGAAAACTTTAACATGTTTCTATGCACATTATACATGCATAACGCCACATAGTGATTAAGACAGGAAGTAAGCATCTACCCCAAAGTTGTGTTTGAAAACATCTCTCCTCTCCATCAATTACTAAGTGTTGTGCTCTGGAAACTTTCTGAGTTGCTTAAGAGAAAACCAGAGTGGAATAATCTCATCAACTTTCAGCCCAGCTCTCCTGCAGCTGCAATAGTAGCCTTTGGCCTGTGTTTGTGCCCCTGTGTGTCAATGCTATGGCAATGCCCTGGATATGTTGGCACCTGAAAAGCAAGATGACTTCACAAGAGCATCAGGCCAGAGGACCTCAGATGGGCTATGAGCAAGAAGACCATTAAAAAGAAATATCCCAGGCAGTGAGAAACACACCAAAGGAAATTATTCGTAAGTGTTCGAGAAGCAACAAGTTCTGAAGTCTGAGTGCTGGTTTCCAGGTTTTTTTCCAATGTACTATCTTTTCAAAGACAGTGGAAGTTATGGTCATGCCAAGCATCACACTTCCCACAATAGGTGTTTGCAGTGCAGTGATGTAGGTGTGTAGCAACCAATGAGATCTTTAGGTGGTGACCTGGAAAAGATGTTGGTGTGGAATATGTAGCATCTTTAGAGTCATCTGTGCAATTCTACCTTTCTCTATGTGAGTTGTCTGTGTGTGTGTGTGTGAGAGAGAGAGAGAGAGAGAGAGAGACAGAGACAGAGACAGAGACAGAGAGACAGAGACAGAGACAAAGAGAGAAAGAGAGACAGAGACAGAGACAGAGAGACAGAGACAGAGACAAAGAGAGAAAGAGAGACAGAGACAGAGATGGAGAGGGAGACAGTGAGAGAAGTGGAGAAGAGGGTATATAATCATGTTAGCACAATGAACAGGCTCAACTGCATGAGGATAATTATGTTTTACAGTTTTGCTAAACACAAGAAAGTATTTTCTCAGGCCATTTAATTGAAACAACATCATGGGTTATACCTTCATTGTAATAAAACTCCACTGTGTGTCCAAGTGCCAGGGGATTTATTAACTTGCTCTGAGCTCTGAGAATCAGCAGGCAGGGTCAGACTCGGCTAGTGATGATGACATCATCGGTTTTGGCAGCTCTTTTCACTGGTGTTGAGTGAGGTAATGTCCCCAAAATTAAAACTGACAGAAAGATTAATGATGATAGATTCACTGACTTTTTTCATGATTTAAATGGTGTTCTGTTTCTTCCATCCTAGATGGCCCGAGAGAGCTTCGCACTATTAGCTTGCCGTATCAGTAAAGCCAGATAATAGGAGTCCCTTCTCCCACTGCCTGGGGACAGGCTGGGTTAGAGGTGACTTAGAGATGTGCAAAGGGAGACACACCCTCATTTTTATCAGAACAGCAAATACATGTGCATTTGTTATTCTGGTGTAACAAAGGTTATCCATTCAATAGGAGGTTGCTTTGCATGGAGGACACCTCACACAGTCTACTTTATTGAATCAGATCTGCCACTCCTTAAACTGGAACAGTCCAGTTATGCCTTTATACTTTCTATATTGGAAATTTTGCCAGAATATTAGAAGCATAAAGAAAATTCAGAGGCAGAAAATTAGATGTTGTTTAAGCCACATGAAAAAAGATCCATTTGACCAGCCATATTAGAGACTCTGGTATTCTACAGACATTATTTTCTTAATTTACTAATTATTTTATTCCCACTTTATTGTAAACTTCTGAAGAATAGGGATTAAGTGTTTTCCTCATTGTAATTCTAATAATGATCACAGTAGACATTCAAAACTATGTGTTGAATGAGTGTCTCTCAGTACTGATTTCTTAAGGACTTCACAATAGAAATTTAGTCTTCTAACTGGATTTAAAGGGCATATTTTCAAAATGCAAACAATTTTCTTTGAAAACTTGGTAAAATTTTTTATATTCAGTTTTCTATGCAGATTTGTCTGAAATAATATGGTTTTCTTTTGCAAAAAATAAAATAAAATACAAACTAAAAAAAAAAAAACCACAATGAGGTTGGAAGAAATAACCTCACCAGAAATGGTATAATTGGAGTAATCTCATTATGTCTGTGTATCTTTTTTCTCCAAAAACTGAGATCTTAGCTGGGTATGGTGGTACATGGTGTACACCCACACTAAGGGAAGCTAAGGCAGGAAGAACAGAAGTACTAGCCCAGCCTGTGCAACTTAGCAAGTTACCAAAATTTTGTATCAAAATTAAATACACAGATTTAAAAAGGGACTGGGTTCCTGCTAACTGCCCTCCCTCAAAATAAAAATATGTCCATAGGTTCAGTGCTTACTTTATGAGCTATCTTAAAGCAGACTCTGGCAGAGTGGGTGACAGTTGGGGAGGAAAGGTCTTTCTCTTCTGAAAGAGAACATTATGGTCCTTTTGGGGAGTCCTATTCCTATGTATAAAATTGTGCTAAGCTACAAAGTTGGAGCTAGTCTGTGTCATACTTATCACCAGCTGAGACATGTGAGCCAACTTCCCCACAAGTAAGGCAAATTGTTGGAGCACATAGCACCAAGGCCCTTTGGAGACCAACTATTTTCTTTTTTTTCTATGTGTTTATGTGTTTTTATTAGTCTATGCTTATAATACCTAAAGTTTATACTACTTGTGTGTAGTATACATATATAAGATATCCTTACCCTTTTTCATCCCCTTTCCTTCCTCTCCCTCCTTCTTCTCACCATCTCTTGATTCCATTCCCATTTGAGAAAGACCTATCTCCCAGCTTGCTTTTATCTATTTTCTATGATGTTGTTAATTTCTAATTTGGATTTCTCATATAAGAGAGGCCTTGCAGTATTTAAGCTTGTGTGTCTCATTTCACTTAACATTATGGTCTCAAGGTGCATCCATTTTCCCACAAATGACTTACTTATCCTTCTTTATAGCAGAGTAGTACTCCACTGTGCATAAATGCCACATTTTATCTATCCATTCATCTACTGATGCACAAATAGGCCATTTCCAAGACTTAGCTGTTATGAATTATACTGCTATATACATAGGTCTTCTTAATTTTCCAGAAATTCCTTAGCATATTCCAGTCAAGATTCTTTTGCACATTTTATTACCTCTGCTTCGGATATTCTCTCTCTGGTTTTTCAAGGTTGTTTCCACTGAAATATTATTTCTCCAGAGAACCTTCCTGACCACTAAATTAGGAATAACCACCTGGTCTACTATTATTACTGTCTAATTTAAAGATGTGTTCTTTATTTTCAAAGGCCTTTTCTGAATGCATAATTATGTTTATTTGTTTAACATTCTATTGTTTCTATTTCCTACAGAAATGTAATTTTGAAGAGGTTATGGACTTTATTTCAAATAACCCTTTGTTTACCATTTAGCATAGTGTTTCACACTGGAAAAGTTCAGTACATTTTAACTGAATAAATAAACAAATGTATTGCTCCTTCCTCTAGGCATTTATGACATGGCTGGATCATAACCTACCTTGTACAATGGTAGCTTTCTATATTATTGCACCTCATACTAGACAGTGAGCTTCTTGGGGAAAAGATCCTAGACACATGAGACAGTTCTTGCCAAGCAACAGGCCCAGTGAAGATCCTTACAGGCTTCAGAGTGGGGCAATCCTGTGCTCATCTGGGCAACACATCTAGAGTTAAATAGTCTTGATTTTTCATAGGAATCCACCACTCCACAGCTCCATAACCTTAGCCAAATTTCCTCCCCTTCCCTGGGCCTGATTCTCCTTGTTGTAATTTGTTAGTGATGATAATTAATTTACAAGATAGCTGTAAGAGTGACATTAATGCAGGTAAATAGTTTAGTTCAACCTCTGGAAAGTAAAAACTGTTCAATATGGTGATTCTTCCTTTATATTGAGAAAGACAAAAAGCAACAATAGACATCCAGAAGCTAGTCTAGTATTATAAGCTAGGTCTCATTGTTCTGTTAAACTCAAAAAATGTCAGAGTACTAACATCTGATAAAACCACCTTATGACTACAATGGACAGAAAAAAATTTAAGATCACTCTACACTCTATAACATTTAAATACAGGAAAAAATTCTACATTGTCCAAAATGCAAAATAAATAAATAAATAAAGAGAGATCCTACTCCCTCTCTCCTGGCTCATGTGAGTGACTATTCTTTCTTAACCAACTGAAGTCTTAGTATTATTCTACTGTTCTACTATTGCCTACTTTTTATATAAGGTATATTTAGAAGCTTAACCTCTGTATAGTCTCCTTTTCTAAAATAAGGTTTGTTGAATACCAAATATCATATTAACCTTACTTCCTAAGGCATTCAATCCAAGGGCAGACCCTTCTTCCTTAAGCCCCTCCCCCAATCAATAAAACCAATATTCAATAAATTTTCTAACTGAGATACCCTATGTTTCCTTACCTTGTGTGTTCTTTCTCATCGTACAATGCTCAGCCTGTTCAACTCTAGGTGTTTCTTGACTGTTTTTGGCTAAAGAGTATTGAATGTAGTAATATTAGTAATATCTGCCATTTATTAGATGTTTACCAAATCTTATAACCTCTTATTAGCAATTAACATATATTAATTTAATTATTTATTCAAATTTAGAATGTCAGTACTTTTATTAACACTGTATTATTTAAGGAAACTGAACTATAGAGAGATTTATAAACTTGCTCATGTCAAACAGCTAATGAATGGTGGAGTTGATGTATAAATAATCAAAGCAGTTTTATCCTTATGAATCATCACTTCATCCTGGCTGCCTATCACTGGCCCTAGACAAAAAAAGAACTTCACAAAGAATGGCTGCTATTGTGAAATTAACCAGCAATAAATACTGGTGAAGCTGCAGGGAGGAGCCCTTCTCCACTGTCAGTAGGGAATGTAGACTGGTGGAACCACTCTGGAGATCAGTGTGGAGATTTCTCAAAAAGCTAGGATTAGAGGTCCCATTTGACCTTGCTATTCCCCTGCTAGGAATAAACATGAAAGAATTAAAAGAATCATATCATAGTGACCTATGTGCACCCATGTTCATGGCAGCTCAGTCTGTGATAGCTAAATCATGGAAACAACCCAAGTACCCATCAACTGGAGACTGGATAAAGAAGATGTGGGGTTAGCCGGGCGTGGTGGCTCACACCTGTAATCCCAGCACTCGGGAGGCAGAGACAGGAGGATTGCTGAGTTCGAGGCTTGCCTGGGCTACATAGTGAGCTCAGAGCCAGCCTGGACTACAAAGCAAGACCCTGTCTCAAAAAAAAAAAAAAAAAAAAAAAAAAGAACATGTGGGGTTTTCAAAAATAAAATGGAGTATTACTATGACACAAAGAATGATAAGTTTGAGTCATTTATATGCAAATGGGCATACCTTGAGGCCACATTAATAAGTGAAATAAATAGGTCACAGATATGTAACTATATCTTTTCTCTAGTATGAAAATCTGAAGATGTAAATGAGTTCTAGACTGTATGATAGATTTTGTGAAATAGTAAATATTCAAAGGGAAAGAGGTAGGGGAAAGTAAAGAGGGAAAAGAAAACATATGATCATAAAACAAAGAGAAAGCATATTATATACATATACATATACACATATATATGTGTGTGTATATATATATATGGAGAGAGAGGATAGTAGGGTGGGTAGGAAAAGGAGTAAAAACAATAATTAACTTGTGTCATATACTGGTACAAATTTTCCAATGTTGAGTGTGATTGTTATGTATATATAAAATGTACCAATAAAGAGTTCAATTTTTTTTTGAGACAGGGTCTCACTTTGTAGTTCAGGCAGGCTCTGAGCTCACTATATAGCCCAGGCAAGCCTCGAACTCAGCAGTTCTCCTGCCTCTGCCTCCCAAGTGCTGGGATTACAGGCGTGAACCACCATGCCCAGCAGAGTTCAATTTTTCTTAAAAAAAAGGACAACAACAACAAAAAGAGAGAACTTCAAAACTTTATGAAGATTATGAATCTACACATTGTGAAAGGCATGGAACAGAACTCAAATACAACAGATTTCCTTTAGTTCATTAGCTGTCAATTTACTGAACAGCATTATAGAGTCTAGAACGAAATATAATCATAGTCCACAAGCTACTTGAAGAAATAATGGTTATACACAAAAATTTTAACAATACACATTGCAATATGAGACACATATTAAGTCAGAAGAATGTATGATTCACTGTCAAATGAGATTTACAGATAGTTCATGGAGATAACTCATCATGAGTTGCAAGTTTAGTACACCTACTCTAACTTAATTCAAAACCATAGATAGGAAATCAGCCAGGAGAGCTGCCTTATTAGGATGAGGAGAAGGAAAAAAGAAGAAAAACTTAAAAGGGTACGAAATCTATTGAAATTATATTTGCGGGGACTGGAGACTGTAGGCCAATGGTAGAGTGCTTGCCAGGAACACTTGAGGTTCCAGGTTCAATCCTCACTACTAGAAAAAAAAATCACATATGCAGAAGGTGGCTAATGACTTTTAAATTTTACTTTAGGTCATTCACTCTTGAGGAATTACAATCTAATCTCTGATATAGAAACTTTAGTGTACATTCAAGGACTGCACATTGAGAATTCTCTGGGAAAGTATATTCCAAGGTTCACTTATATTGTAGAGAAGCTGAGCTTCAAACTGACTCCCTTGACCTCTTCACTGTGGGTCACGCTCAGGTGAAGGGCGTTGTATTCTGGTGTCAAAGAAAAACATGTAATGACAATGCCAGACATAATATCACAGACAATCAGTTGTTAAAGGAATGAGGCTATTTTTGCTAGGGGATAATCAAGCTTTTTAGTCTTGTGAAGATGTGTGAGGTCTTCTGGTACTTTTAGGCTGGGGGAGATACAGTACACTTTTGCTGAGTAATTAAGTAACTGGAGCTGAGCACAGGCTTTGATATCAGCTTCTGCAATCACACTAGAAAAGTTATGTGAACTCTATCTACCAGTGGATTGATAACAGCCTCCGACTCAGGAGATGACTGCAAGGTTGACAGTGCTTCAGAGTGATGAGTGTGCTCTCTATTCGACATGGAGAATCCATTCTCAGAGCATGTTAGTATTTGATATTCTTGTTGCTTTCTGCATTAATACTATCCTAGAGACTTGGAGAAATACAAAGGAGCAGGTGATGAGTTTAGACATTGCCAAAGACTTGGAATTAGAGACTGACCTATTCAGATCTGAGAAGTCATTCAATTCTATCACTTAGTCATCTTTCTATTAATGAGGCTCAAACACATGAATCTGATTCCCAACTCCACTACTCGCATGGAACTGTCACAACCTGTTTCTGACTCAGTTTACTCATCTAAGCAGTGAAAATAATAATAGATCCTAGATATTATGATTGTTGTTGAGAATAGAAAAAGAGACATTATATTCAAGACCCTGATAAATGTCGATAAATGTCAGGCACACTATTGATTCTCAGAAAGTATTATAGTTAATCATCATCATTTTCACTACCATAATCATCATAAGGAACAGTTCAAACTCTGCCTTCCATTTGGGCAAACTGAGACTCAGTCATCTCTAACATGCCCCAGAAAGGTCAAACACTGTCATGTCTTAGAAGATGTGCTCTGTTGGCAAAGGAAGAGCTTTTGACCCCATGATATAACCAATATCAGCCATTACTATCCTAAGACAAGTTGCTGGCTCACATTTGCAAATTTGTGGATTACAGTGAGGAATTTAGAGAAGAAGAGAAGAGGAAGAGGAAGGAGAAAAAGCATAGGAGGTGAAGGAAGGAGGTCAGGAAGGGAGAAAAGGGGAAGAGAAAGCAGAAAACTAAGTCAAACTATTAGTACCCACTAGGATTGAAATCACAGTTGTATCCAGCTGAGTGATTTGGGGTAAATTACTTAATCTCATTTTTCACATCCAGAGGCAAGCCTAAGGACTATTTCCTGAAGATTATGTAAAAATTAAAAGAGGAAAGGCATGGATGTGCTCAGTGCACATATCATCCTCAGTAAACTATAACTGTATCATCAGAGATATTCACTCTCTATTTGCAAAGTAAAGTGATCAAAGACCAGAGCAAGGTACCATGACAGCAACCAAAATATCTTACACTACTTTTCTTTCATTTTTCTAAAACTTGAGTTGTGAATCTAAAATTGCAGGGGGAAAACACAGCTATGCCCCACTTCAGGTTTGAGTCCAAGGACCATACCAGGGCAGTGGGAAAGGCTTTGGGCAGGGTTATGAGACTTGCCTTTTAGTGATAACATTATTTGTTTTCACTTCTGGGTCTCAATTTTCATACCTGAGAAATAGATGTTAAGGGTAAAGAGAGCTACAATCCTCTGAAGATTAGTACTCTAATCTTTTAAATGAAAAGTGGATCATTTGAATTAGAATTACAAATGTTCTTATAAAAAATGCATGTTCCTGGATTCCCTCTTGGGCTTAAAGGAACCAGAATTTTGGTGGTGATTAAGACCAAAGTCTGTATTTTAGTGACTTCCTCAGAAACCTGTGACCTGGGAAAACAGACCTTGCAGGAGTGATGGGAACAACAAAAGAGAAACAGTAAATGACAGGGGTGCCCAGGCTTTTCAGGTAGATCACTGTGAACTGAACAACATGTAGAGCATGTTGGACACTTAACCCATTAAGGTTACTGAAGATGCCAAGAAGAAATATGAATAGTTACTTTTTAACACAGTCTATAAAATGGGAGCCTGATTCAAACAAAATTGTCTACCACATCATTCTTTAATCTCTAAATCTTTCTCTAATGGCTTAAAAGGGTGCTTATTAAAGCAAAGTGGGTATTTGCTACACATACAATGGTTAGTTTATAAACATCTGAGGAAGTAGAAGAAGCTACTAAAAGTGGCAGATCTGTTAAGAACTTTTTTTTTTTAGTTTGGGGAAATGATCTAAATATTAGGGATTTTGATTTCTCTTCAATTATCCCTGTTCTCTTTCTTCTGGATTAGCTCCACTATCTGGGTAAATATTCCCCAGTAGGATCAAAATAGCTATCTAAAACCCCAAGGACACATCTTATCCTGCCAGCAACCTCAGTGAGAAGATGAGGTGCCTCTCTCTAGGCTATTCCTGGAAGTGGGTTAAGATCTCATTGGAGGAACATGAGTCACACAACTACCTAAGAGCCAATGATTGCAGCCTAGAGATTGTCATATGCTGATTGGCAATTTATGTCACATGAATACGCCAGAAACTGGGAAGTATAGTTTTCTACACTCAAAAAGACAGACTGAGAATGGACCAGGATTGGCTCCCCCATATATCATCAGGATGCCTTTGCTAACAAAGATTGGTCAGGCTTAACAACCCCAATCCACTGTAGAATCTTACTGTGGCAAATATCTTTTATAGGGGCTGATTATATATTGTTCTTAAGTTGTATGCTAATTATGCCTTACTTGGTATATTTTCTTATTTGTCTTCTCTGTGAATGTTGTTTGTTTTTTTTTTCTTTTTGTAATATGTTGGCATAAACTTGCCACACATGGGAATTAATGGTCATGGAAATTTAGATGACAAATACTGGTAGAAAAAATGAGCACAGTTTTGATCATTATTTAATTTACTAAAAGAACAGATCCACCTAAGATTCTTTATGCCTAATGCCAACAGTGACAAAGTAGTTGGATATATTGCAAATGTGCTTCTGAAACCTTCTACAGCTGTTGCAGAAGTGAGACTAAAATGGCCCAAGGAATGTAATCACCAGGAAAGCATTTGTTATGGCCCTTTACAATCTCCCTAAGAAAAATCTGTGGATTTGTTCACCTCTGAATTCTCACTACCCAACATAATGGTGAGCACATAATGAGTACTCAAATAAATATGTATTGAATGAATGCAGGAATGAATCATTTTACTTTTAGAAGTGAGTTTTAGCAAAAAACCAGATTTTCTAAATTACTTAATTTGTAAAACTGTTCAATGGAACACATGGTCATTTAAAAACATACATCTAGGCCGGATATTTAGCTCAGTGGTTCTGATGCCTGCCTCCCAAGCGCAAGGTCCTGAGTTCAGTCCCTGGTAACCATATACAATGCTGGGCATGGTGACTCACGCCTACCAGCAATCAATACCACATACCTCAGTGCCGGGCATGGTGGCTCACACCTGTAATCCCAGCACTCGGGAGGCAGAGATAGGAGGATTACTGAGTTCAAGGCTTGCCTGGGATACATAGTGAGCTCAAGGCCACCCTGAACTACAAAGTGAGACTCTGTCTCAAAAAAAAAAAAAAAAAAAATATATATATATATATATACACACACACATATATACACACACACATATGTATACATTTGAAATTTGCATTTATTTTTATTCCTCATTTTTTTTACAAAGGAATAGGCCTACATTTTATATTTAACAAATTGGCCAGGAAGTGGTACAATATTTTTATTCACAAACTCAATTTAAAGGATTGCCAGATGCTGAAATGTCTAGTGTGATTCAACATGCCTGCAGTGTAGGCAGGAAAGGCAATGAAAAGCAAAGCTAGGAGGTGAGGGCACATGGACTTAAAGTAGTTCTTCATTCCATAAGGAACAGATTTGAAATGTGCCAAAAAAGATCTCTCAGCCAGACATACAGAAGCAGTCTGAATTAGGAGAATTTCAGAAAATTACATCAGTATTCAGAAATATGTAGAAATCCATCTTACTCCACCAAATTAATGAAGCAGGCAACTAAACTCAGTATCAAATACCTTCACTAACAAGTGTTTCTAATTACTTTAAAATTTGAAAGGAAGAGTCATGAAATACCTAAACTCTTTGCAAAATTATGAAATGCTTTTGTTTTACTAAAGAAACCTATGCCTTCATCCATTAAACTGTGAAACCAAACTGAGAATGACAAGTGTCTCCATTATTTATTACTACATAATAAACCACACATTGTTGAGCCACATAAACCAAACACCATCTTATTTTGCTTACATATAATGTGCATTGAGAATTCAGACATGACACACTGCAGATGCCTTATCTCTGCTTTACGATCTCTGGGCTTCCCCAAGATTTAAGGATTAGAAGAAAATAGGTGCTAGAATCACCTAGAAGCCTCCTCATCCATACATTGTAGCCTGAAGGTTTATCTCAGCTAAATTTAACATTCAGTCTTTTCATGAGGCTTGGGCTTTTTTTCAGGATGGTGGCTTCAAAGTAGTCAGACTTACACAGAAGATGGGCATTCTAAGAGGGAGTGTTCTGGTGAACACAAAGAAGAGTTTGTGACTTTTCATGACTCAGTCTCAGGGATCACACTACATGACTTATGCTGTACTCTCCTGATCAAATCATATGCCCATCAAGATTCAATATTTTGCACATCATTATATTTTGATAGGAATGGTATTAAAGAATGTACAGCAATACTCCAAAATTTCTAAAACACAGACTCAAGAATTGGACAGTTTTTAAAAATCTCTTGTGTTTAATTTTGCTTCAGATATGATTAAGAATGCCATCTTTGTTTTAGCCACCATGACCAGTATGGTAGACAAAGAAGTAAAGAAAGTTAGTGTTCTACATTTATGGAACTTGTAGTGAAGGTTAGAAAGGTACTATAAGGATGACTTCTAATTACTTTCTTTCACATCTAAGCTCTATCTTTTTTTGGCCTAGTTGAGAGTTGGGTCTTTAAGAATTAGCAGTCACGGGCCGGAGGGTTAGCTCAGTGGTTCCGGCGCCTGCCTCGCAAGCGTAAGGACCTGAGTTCGATCCCCGGTTACCACATATAATGCTGGGCATGGTGGCTCACGCCTGTAATCCCAGCACTTGGGAGGCAGAGACAGGAGGATTGCTGAGTTCGCGGTGGCTTGCCTGGGCACCATAGTGAGCTCAGGGCCAGCCTGAACTACAAAGCAAGACCCTGTCTCCAAAAAGCAAAAAAAAAAAAAAAAAAAAAAAAGAATTAGCAGTCACTATATGGTGGGAACTTTCATAGGTTATGCTATATAACACACACACACACATACTGAAAGTTATATGTTATTCCTTGTCCTCTTTTCATAGCTGCATCTGAAGCTCTGAAGTTAAGTGCTTTGTCAAAGTTTACACAGTCCCAAAGGGACATGCCTGAGAAGCAACCCTAGTTCTTCTGATTTCAGGATTTGACTTTCCCTACAAGCATCCTCCTATGGCGGTTTTGGGGTCAGATCTATATGGATAATGAACTTAGTCTTCATCAGATATCTTTAAAATCTCTACAAAACATTTATCTCCAGATCCTTAAGGGAGATCTGTCATATTATAAATACAGGATGGACATGGAACATACTGGAAGCCTCCTCCAGCAACAGCATTATACATTTCCCTCATTCTTATTCACATCTGGAATATCTCCAATCTCATATAATAAGAACGTCACCTCAGGTGGACTTTAAAAATAGTCAAACACTGAGAGAAAAGGCAGATTTCAGCAAGATAAGATTCAGGGATTTCAGTAGGGAGCCTAGCTATTTTTACCTCCCTGCTTCATTATCTTAATCTTCAGGTTAGGAATAAATGGCACTCTTGGGGGTCAAATCAAACATAGTAATAGCCAAAGACAAGACAGGCCACTTTTAAAAACGTTTTCTTTCATATGAAAAGAATGTCTTTGTAGTCTTCCTGCATGTTTTGTTGACAAGGGTACAGTCATAAACCCTTACTGAACACCTGCAAGCAGGATGGGATTGTTAGTAAAGTCCTCAGGCCCACCGTTGGATCTAGGGATGAAGTTAACTTTCTTTTCAAGATACAATGCTTTGCGAGGGAAAAGTTGAACCTTGAAAAAAGTTAGCTTTCTTCAAGAGATGGGAAGTTCGGCTGGGTGGTGAGTGGACACCAAAAGCACCTTCTACAGCTTTTTCTGAATTCATGGTGATTCCAACCAAGACGAAGAAGCATTATTCTCTATTTACTTTGTGTAATGGTGACTTACGCTTTCCTACTGTACCTCTGACAAACTCTGAGGAAGGAGGTTATTAAGATGGTAAAATTCAAATTATGAAATGAGTTATTAATCAAGGGGATGGAAAGCTGACTTTTAGGAAAAGATAAATACATGTAGAGGAGGACAGATGAAGCAGCATGAATACATTGTGACAGAATGTGTGTCTGAGGGGCAGCTGGGGTGGAAAGAAAAGAGACGCACACACAGAGATTTTTTTAAAGTCTGAAAATGCTCCATACTTTTTCCCTGTTTTGTAGTCATAGTGTGAGTGTGCATATTAAAACCCCCAAGAAGTCCTGCAGTAGAGCAATCTGTTGTTTAACCCAGTGTCCCCAAACTCTCTTAAGCTTGGAATATTTCTAAGCAGATCTACTAAGATCCTGCAGAGCACATATGCTGTCATATTTTCAGATACACTGATAATATTTTAACCTGTGACATAAAAGCTTAATATTCTTATACAAGAATACTAAAGAATAAATTTAAGGCCACCAGGGTTATTAGAGCTTTAAAATATTACCAGAAAGTTGTTTATTCTTTAAATTCAATAATCTCCATCTAAAATACAAGTATAATGTGCATAAACACACAAACATACCCACATGCATTATCTGTCATCTATCTACCTACCAACCAAGAATTTGGGCTAATACTAGTATAGCCAATGGAGTTAGTAAGAAGATGGTAATGACTTCCATTTGGAGCATGCTGGGCTACAGACATCTCTAGATCATTAAAATGGAATCTTTGATCTAGAATTTAGAAGATCAAGCTTCAGCCCAAGGTGTGAGCAGGACTGAAGAGGTTGAGGGTTACTACAAGAAGAGGCTAAGGAGACAGAACAACATGTCCTGTATCTAGTGAGGGTTTGGAGGGAAGATGAGAAGGTTTGGGAAGGAAAGAGAAAAAAGATATTTATCCAGGAATAAGGCATCGAATGATGACTGTTAAAGGACAGTTACAGAGGAATTAATGTGTCTGGAAGTGACCAGAGTTCAGAGGTGTGGTACATGTTTTTTGAGGAATGGAATACTACATTCACTTTTGGCAGCTGGGGCACAGGGGGTTTGTGACCTACAGAAAATGCTTTTAATTTCTGTTTGTCATTTATAACCAGCATAAAGTACTCATTAGTGAATACAGAAAACCCTCATTGATTCATCTTTGGTTGTTTTCTTACTCATCCAGTTACTCTGTTCCCATGTCCAACAGCTCAAATTTCACAGGGAAACAAACTCTATCCTGACCTCTGGACTGGAAGACAACCCTAGGGTAAACCAAGCAGAGCTTTCTATCTGCCTGGCCACCATGATTAGTTTAGGTGTGACCAAAGAACCCAAACTGGTCTAATAAATGACTCTCTGGACTTTTCTGAGAACACTGGAATAAATATATCTTCTCCTGCTTGTAGCATGTAATACAGGAAACAGGTAAGCAGAAGCTATTAGTGGCAACTGTTGGAATATGAATGAACACAGTCTTGAGATTTAGATGCCATATTGAAGGGAAACCAGAAAGATAGAGAGAAACAGACTAGTGATCTTATATGAGCTGCTCAATCAGTCCTTATTCTGGACTTTTCACATAATAAATCAATTGTCATTAAGGGTAGAGTTGTAAAACAAAATCTTGTTTAGGGTAGAGTGAGTAAAAAATTATGCCATTTCAAGCAAAAGTTAACTGAAATATGATATATAAAAATGTCCAGTTTCTAATGGTGTAAGGTGTACACAAAGCTGATTACACAGGCATGGAAAAGATTCTGGGCTAGAAGTTCTGGACATACAAAGGTCCTGGGGTAGTTTACTAGAGACCTTGTCTTGATTTACTTAGATGATTACATCCCCAAATACTTTCCTTGTGAAAATCTAATGACTCAGTAGGATTCTTAGCAAACTTAGAATGATCACAACTTGGGTACTAAATGCTGTTGTCAGTCTGGATAATATTTTCAAAACACTGTTACAGTTAAAAAAAAAAAAAAAGAACAAATCCTTAAAAATAGTGATTTGGTGGAGATTCAGCAGCCATAACTCATTGGTGACATAGGTTGTTGCTGGAGTAATATTCCACCTGAAGCTGATATCTAACCACTGACATTTACAAACCTATTGTTTTATTATATTAATTTTTTATTTTAAGAAAACTATTGCTCATAAAAGTAGCAAAATTTAACATCAAACCTGGCATAATTTTTTTTTACTGAGTTTGTTGGTACCTTTTAAGAATGCATAATGATTATAAACATCATGGAGAATTTGTATCTGTATATAGTACATCTTGATTCTTATTTTTCCCATTCCCCTGCCCTCCCTTCAACTCCTTCACCCACCTATATACATAATTTTGTTTCCATTTTTTACTTTTTTTTTTTTTTTTTTGCTTTTGAGACAGGGTCTCGCTTTGTAGTTCAGGCTAGCCCTGAGCTCACTATGGCATCCAGGCAAGCCACCGCGAACTCAGCAATCCTCCTGTCTCTGCCTCCCGAGTGCTGGGATGACAGGCATGAGCCACCATGCCCGGCATTGTGGTATGCGGTGTTGATTGTTGGTGGGCGTGAGTCTCCACGCCCAGCATTGTATGTGGTTGCCGGGGATCGAACTCAGGACCTTACACTTGCAAGGCAGGTGCCGGTACCACTGAGCTAACCCTCCAGCCCCCATTTTTTACTTTTTACCATCAATTTTCTTCCCCTTTGTTGCTCTCCCCTGCCCCCACATAGTTCCTCTAGTTCTTCCTATTTCACAATACTTATCACACATTTTGGAACTAATTTTATAGTCAGTTTCTCACACAAGAAAAATGATATGGTCATTTACACATCTGTGTCCTATTTATTTTACTTATCAGTATGACCTCAAGGTACATCCATTTAGCTATAAATATCTCAAGTTTATCTTTCTTTATGGTTGCATAGTACTCCATTTATAGAAAAACCACATCTAATTTACCTATTCACCAATTCCTGGGCTTTTGGCTGTTTCCAAAATTTAGCTATTATAAACCACACCACTACAAACATGGGTGTGCATATATTGTTATGGTATGATGCTTTTAATTCTTTCACACATATATCCAGCCAGAAAATAGCTGGGTCAAATGAATCCATAATCCCAGTTTTCTGAAGTATATCCATACTGATTTCCACAGTGGTTGCAACAGTCTACATCCCCACCAACAGTGACGAAGGCCTCCTTTCTTCTCACTGCTCTGCCAGCATTTGTTATTGGTTGATTTCTCAATGGCAGCCATTCTTTCTGGAGTGAGAAGGAATCTCAGTGTTGTTTTTTACTGCATCTCTCAAATAGCCAGTGATGTTGAACATTTTTTCATATGTTTATTTGCTGCTTATACTTATTCATCTGAAGAATGTCTATTCATTTCAGATGCCAACTTTTGAAATGGAAAACCTGGCATCATTAGACATAAATATATTTAGAGAGAATGCTAGGATTTTAAAAAAAGTGCATCCACTATTTCTATTTGGAAAAGGAGGACAATGCAAGCATGAACTCCACCTTTCAAAACATTGAACAGAGTAAATTCTTCCTATTTGTTCTATTTGCTAGACTGAGGGTCACCAAATTTCCCATGACCAGTCTCTATAAATAAAGTCTTAGTAGAACACAACAGTGCCTGTTCATTTATGTATGTCTATGTTTACTTTCATCCTGAAATGGGAGATTTGGGTGGTTATAACAGAGAATGAATGGCTTGCAAAACTCAGAATATTATTTCTTCTTTAAAAAAAAAAAGAAACTTGTGGCTGTGTCCTGCTAGACTGTGAATGTCTTGAAGGTAGGCCTATATGATTTTCAGTTTTGAAAATCTCTGTTGTATAGTAGATCCTTATCATGTGTCAGTCACAGTGCCTTTGTGGTAACTGTTCTCAAGAATAACTCATGGAAACTATATGTTCATATTTTGATTTTACAAAGTTCAAAGAGGTAAACTATATTCTTTAGGATACACAGCAAGTAAGTCTCAGACATGGGAGTCAAACTTGTGTACACCTATTTAGAGAAAGCCCTTGCTCTGATCCACTATAATCCTACACTTTCCATCTACACAGTTCATAAAATGTCCTTAATATCTTGTGTTAAGTTGAAATGAAATCAATATTATCTTTGAAATATTTTCAGTTGGAGATTTAGCTAAGTGGTTCCGGTGTCTGCCTGGCAAGTGCAAGGTCACTGGTCCCATCCCCAGTAAACATGTACAACAATACCGGGCGTGATGACTCACGCTCACCAGCAATCAGTACCACACACCACAGTGTTAGGTGTGGTGGGTTCAGGCCTGTAATCCCAGCATTCAGGAGGCAGAGGCAGGAGGATTGCTGAATTCAAGGCTTGCCTGGGCTACACAGTGAGCTCAAGGCCAGCCTGAACTACCAAGCAAGACCCTGTCTCAAATATGTGTGTGTATGTACTTTGTTGGAAGCTTAATAGATTACTTACCAGGCAGGGTACACTTTCCTAATTGAATTGGCATAATTGGCTTGGGGGAAATTGATGAAAGTAATTTTTTTTTTTTAACCAAACATGAAGGAAGAGTTTCACTTGCCCATTCCACATGGTCTCTGTTTATTTTTGGTCTTCCACAGGAAGCACTGACAAATCAATGAAACTGACCAGAAGAAT
Organism: Thryonomys swinderianus; assembly: GCA_004025085.1. NCBI lineage: Eukaryota > Metazoa > Chordata > Mammalia > Rodentia > Thryonomyidae > Thryonomys > Thryonomys swinderianus. Next base: position 73,600 of record PVIC010002122.1, read on the forward strand.
GAAGTAAAGAGAACTGTTGCTACTCAGTTGATACACCTGGGTTAAAGCAACTTGGTGACCTAGGTTCAATTCCCATTACCAGGGGCCAGGGAGGCAAAGAACCAGTCACTATTTCAAAGAGATAACTCATGATTTCCGTGCTGCCCTCATGCTGAGGTGACCCAAAGCAACAAAAAGGCTCTTCTGCTCCAGGTTCTACACAATGGAAGGAGCCTGTTAGTTTCTAGTGACTGGTTAATAGCCACAGTGCTTTTCACCTGTGATTACCCAGCACCGGGACTATGGGGTTAGGGGGACTGTTATAATGCTATATAGCTATATTGTGGTTGATACTGAGCCTCTCTTCCTACTTTTCTCATTCTAGACTTTCTCTAATGTACTCTCATAGATGAAACTCTCACCTTCACTGCAGCTCAACTTCAAAATTGGGAGACTGACTCAACTATCATGGGGATACTAACTTTTCCAAATCTTGTTTATAACAACAAGAAGGTAACTACTGCAATGAGGAGCACAAAACAAAAGTCCATACCAGAGACTACTTTGATTATGGTTTACTTAATATTAGATATTGTTCTTTAATAAAGGTCAAGGCTTTGGGCTGAAAGCTTCAAACAAACTAATGAAAATTCTTAGTGGAAATCACCATTCCATGTCGCTACAGTACAATTTCCAGAGAAAACTTTGCTGTGCCAGGAGCTAGGGTTGTTTTCTGTTATTAAGTAGTTAGTGGCCTATCAGTATGGCCCTGAAAAATCGGGGTTCTCTGTGAAGAACATTCTGGGAAGCAGACAGGACAGACAGTTCCAGAGGTATATCTTCGGGTCTGCTTGTGTCACTGCCAGTCTCTGCCTTAGTCCCCAGCCAGATTTTTTATCTTGTTATTTTTTTCACATTGAAGGCAAACATTAGCAATGGCTATAAAAGTTTTGGTGCCCCAAACAAAGATTATTTTAGGATTTCATCTTACAAAAAGTCTTATTTAGCAGTCTTTTTTTTAATCTAGACAATTTCATATAAGCTTATCTGAGCACGTTTCATTCACTGTGGGAAACAAAACATTTTTCTACTAAGGCAAAAACTCCAAAATGTTGTTTAAGTTATCGCATAACTAAAATTCCTTATTTTCTGTAAATCTTCCCCACTAAGTTCAGCCAGCCTGATCGCATCTCTTTCTAGATGATTTACAGCCTTTCGTCTTTATACCTTCATGCCTCCAAGTGCTATTCTTGGATAACCTGCAAGAGAAACACCTTACAGGACAGTGTTACAAATGTGGGTCTCTGGATTATATGTCCGTTATTCTGAATTGAAATGTTTGAGGTAAATCTTAGCTATTTGAATAATCTACATCTATTCTACTCACTGAAGTTTGAGAATAGTGGGCAGTACTGCATCACTTAAACAATGAGCGATTCTCAGAATTGTCCCTCAAATGTCTTACAACAGGAATATTACTATCAGATGCACAGGTTGTACTCTACACAAAAAACACCTGGTATAAGGGAAAGGAGAGGAGAATCAAGGAACATCCTGGTGCAAGACCATGCCCACCAGGGGAAAAGATGGCTATTCTCAAATTTGCACAAATGTTCCCTAGTTATTTACATTGCCCCCAAGGGTGCCAGTGCCTGGAAGGGACATCTTTTCCTAATTTACACAAGGACACTGTGTGGGCTGGCAGTGCCTGACTTGTAGATCTGATTTGTAAGGCCCATGGGGACAGGCATTGCGGTGGTAAGCTCTTCCCCTGCCTCTCATGGTGCCTCCCACACCATAACACTCAATATTTATAGACTCAGATTGAAAAGACTAATAATGTATTAATGCAAGAGAAAGAAAATTTTTATCTCTCAAGTAACAATAGCCCCCTTTATTTCTCTCCTCTCCTGAATTTAGCAAAATCAGCAATATTTTCCATTGCAGACCACAAATTAAATATGCAGTCTGTGTGGGGGACAAAATGAAACTCTTCTCTTCCTTCCTAGTGGAAATAAAACTCTTTGGCAGTAATTCTTGGATTGTTTTCTTTGGAAATTGCATTCATGTGATTTTCAAGATGTTTCCCGGGCTTTGTTGAAATTTGATCCATTTAACAAGAAACACATAACTCAATTCATGTTAAAATTCTCTGAGTTACTTAAGAATAATTATGAGAAGTCCATGTGTGCTAGAAAAACACTCCAGGCTTCCTTAAGAATGGAAAGATTATTTGTCTCTCTGGGGTAATGTTCCTCCCAATTAAGCATGCCCAATAAGAGAGTATGCTTGAAGTGACCCCAAGTTTTTCCTTGGAAAGCCATGGACAGGCTTCACGGTTTTGACCTCAATACTACTCTCAGAGGTGATTTATCATGTATGAATCAATGATCCCCATGAACTTCTGTAGAAATGACAAAATAATATCTTGTACACCTAAAGAAAGTAAGATTTGGGCTGAATTCTGAGAGGAAATGGCTGAATTTCATTTTAAACACAGGTTTGCTGAGCTCCCTTTCTTGGCTCACCTTTATTTCACTTGCACCTTTCTTTTTTTTTACTAAGCCCTCTAAGCAACAGTTAAATCAAACAAAGCCCCATAAATCTCCCTTGCACTCATACAACTCCTGAAACCCAGAAATGGAACCTCCCAAGTGTTCATAGACATACAGACAGCAAAAAGACAGTACATGAGTAGAGGGCTGGACAGTACATGAGTAGATGAGCTGTGTCTCTGCTGTGGCCTAGCAGGGAAGGGAATGTCTGTTTCATAAGCGTTAAAACAGAAAGATCCCTGTTTGATGCCATTTTAGTTGAGGTTTTTCTGGTTGGTCCTGATTAATATACTCCCCCTTACCATGAAGATACAGGGGTGTCTCACAGAACAATACTTCCTACCACTTTTCATCTTTGCTTCTCCCATTTTCTGCAACAGCTTCCCCTGCTTCCTATCTTGTACAGTGAACACAACCACTTTTTGGCTTAAATTCCTGCTGCTTAAGAGATCAACTCAGGATTGCTTTTCTTTTTCCTAACTCCAGATTCTTGAGGAAGGGTGCTGATTGCCTCAACTTGGAACTGGTAACCTTCTAGGCAAGGGACAGAGTCAGGGTGAACTAACAATGAGTTCAAGGAAGTTCTTGTGCCCTTCTGCGCTGTGGGAAAGAAAGTCCCAGAGAAGGCAAATGGGGCTACAATGTAAAATCTTCAGAATCTTTTCACCCATGACCCCCCCAAAATAGACTTTTAGTGTTATTTACTCTGACCACTATCCATATGCTCTACCTATAATTAATAATTTCCCAGCAGTTTGAATTCTTACCAATGATGGAAAATTTAAATTCACAAGGTAGTCAGTATGTTCAATTTTAGGTTGTAATAAAAATTCTTTCATAGGTTATAACTAAAATTCTGGCAGCACTGTCCACCAACAGATACTAGTTGTAAAGTATTTGAACTTCAAAATAGTAGACAGGTAAATAGATACAAAAATATATAAGTTAAAGAGCTTGACTAGAAGTTATCAAAAGAAAAGATGTTGGGGGTAGGGGTTGTGGGTGGGTAGGGGAACAGAAAAAAATGAGAATTAAATTGTGTCATATAATGGTACAAATTCCCAATATTGAGTGCGATCATGATGTGTATATACAGTATACCAATAAAGATAAATTTTTCAAATGGAATTCTAGTGGTAGCCTGCAACTTTTCAAATAACTGTCCATAAGATCTACAACCTCTAGTAAATGTCTATTTCTTCAACTGTAAAATAACAAAAATGTCATGAAGATTAAGTAAGACAAAATAGAGAATTCACTTGAGTGTTTGTTAGAGTTAAATTCCATTATTTTATTTTACCATGATTCACTTATACAAATACAAAGAAATCACATATTTTCTAGGCCTTAAGTTATTCTGTAACTGATATTTCTCAGTTTGTCCATATAAACTTTTCTTGAAAGGTCCTTATTCATGCCAATGGGTGAGGGAATGATAGTGTCAGATTATTCTTTATCCATAGACTGAAAATTGTTTCTGGCCAAGTAGCCACTGAAATATCCATACTACACAGACTCCCTTCCAAAGGACCAGTGTTTGTCATTCAAACATAAAGTTGAAGGCTTCTAACTCCGGCTATAAAGATAGGGAGTAAATGGTGAACATTCTGTTTGTGCAGTATGTTTAACTGATGAATAGGTGCAATTATTATCTGTATTTTGTTATGACTTTAGAGGAAAAAAAAAGTTTAAAAATCTGAAATTACAATCTGAACAGTGGATTATGAGTAAATTTTGTCTGCCTCTCTATGTTCTATTATAGCATCTAAGAAGCCAGGCAAAATTAATGAACTGTTTCAGTATTTTAAATAATCCTTACCTATTTTCTCAAATGATTTTTTAAAAATTTTTTATCTTTGCTGGTATATTGTATATACCAGTATATCATGATCACACTCAATATTCAGAATTTGTACCAGTATATGGTACAATTAACTGGTTTTTGACAAGAGTGCCAAGCCAATCAAATAGACTTTTCAACCAATAGTGTTAGGTACATTTGACATCTACATATAAGAGGCCTTATTTTGTACCATATACAATAGTTAATTCAAGATAAATCAAAGACCTAAATATAAGGATCTTCTAAAAATTAAAACTTTTTAAAATATAGAAAAGAATCTAGAAGAAAACCTTTCTGATTCTGTATTTGGCAATGACCTTTTGGAAATTAAACCAAAATCACAGAAAAGAAAAAGTAGGTATGAATTTTATATAAATTTAAAATCTTTGTATATGAAAGTATACTACTAAAATATTGAAAAGGTAATCCATAGAATGGGAGGAAATATTAACAAGTCATATATTTGAGAGGTTAATATTCAGAATATATAAAAACTGTAATCTAACAATAATGATAAAATTAGCAACCTATTTAAAATGAGCAAAATGTAGTATATAAATATAAATAATTACATGTGCATATATAATTATTCAACCATAAGCCAAAATATTTTGATACATGATATAACAAAGATGAACCTTGAAAATATTATGCTATCTAAAATAAACCAGGATAAATATTATAGGATTCCATTTATATAGCCCCTGAGACAGCCAAATTCATAGACATGCAAAGTATAATAGAGCTTACTAGTTGGTGGGCAAGGAGTATTTTTTTTTTTTTTTGAGACAGGGTCTTGCTTTGTAGTTCAGGCTGGCCCTGAGCTCACTATGTAGCCCAGGCAAGCCTCGAACTCAGCAATCCTCCTGTCTCTGCCTCCCGAGTGCTGGGATTACAGGTATGAGCCACCACACCCGGCACTGTGGTATGTGGTATTGATTGCTGGTGGGCGTGAGTCTCCACACCCAGCACTGTATGTGGTTACCGGGGATCAAACTCAAGTCCTTGCGCTTGCGAGGCAGGCACCGGAACCACTGAGCTAACCCTCTGGCCCAAGGAGTATTATTGTTAGATGAGTACAGAGCTTATGATTAGGATGATAAATTCCAGCAATAGTTGATTGTATATAATTAAAAGGATGAGTAAACAAGAACAAAAGCTACCCTATGTTTGAAGAGACCATTGAGGTGGCTTCACGGCTTGTGCTAGCAAGGGACACTGTGGTATAGGCCTGGTTAGGTAGGCCCTGGGATGATAGTCAAAGAGAAAGAGCTTGAAAATATACTAGCCCAATTTTACATGTCACACTTTCATTTAAAATCCCTTAATTGCTTTAGACTACATTTAGAATAAAATCTAGGTGGGTCAGTTATGACTGGATTTAAGAAATATTCTGAAAGTCTGTTTTTTGCATGGACTTGAAGTGATTTCTAGTTTTTGCTACTGAAAGACCTTTAACTATGATATGAAAAACCTTAGTCCATCCGAATTCTGGATCATTCCAAAGCCCACGTTCTTTCCTATACTATTCAAAGATTGTCACTCATTGGATATCCTGCACTAAATACTGCAGATATTCTTCCCCTTCTGACAGCTGGCCTATTATTTCTCTACCTTATCAGTCTTCTGGTGCCACTAGGGATTAAGGAAAATAGTGGTGAGTCCATTATAATGCTTGACAACCAAATTTTAATGATATTGCCAAATGTGTAAAAGGAGAGACTATTTTTCCCACCATGTGATAATGTTATCAGTGATAAAGGTTTGCTTTTAATTTTTCCACAGTGCTGAATGTGAGCCGTGGGTTGACAGACCTTTCTGTTGTACATACTCACAGATGAATTTCCATATTAGGTAGCACTGAGTACTCTGTCCTACACTTAAAAATTCATCTGTGGGGTCATTTAAAGGACCATATAAATGTAAATGTGAGGGTCTTCAGACTCATGATTGAGCACCTGCTAGGGACAAAGCCTATGGTGTATACACACATGAATAAAAGGTCACTGTGCTGAAGATTATACAAAAAGAGATATGGGAGAGATGTATTATCCATTGATTCAGAGGAGAAGAAGATCACCACTACACAAAACCCACAAAAAAATCTATGGCCATACCACCCTGAATGCACCCAATATCATCTGATCTTAGAAGCTAAGCAAGGTCAGGCTTAGATAGCCCTTGGATGAAAGACAGAATCCTCAAAAAGCTGCATGGAACTAGTAGAAAAGAGTATTCTCTTCCAGGAAGAAATCACCATTGATATCAGCCTTGAAAGCTGAATTCATATGAAACAAAGAGAAACACTTTAAGCTGAAGAAGGAACATACACAAAGGCATGAAAGGGAAGAAAATCTCTAGGAGTTGGGAGCTATCTGAAATGGCAGGGACTAGGTTATCTGGAGCTTCAGTGCCTGATATAATTGCTAGAAGAACTGAGGTGATTAGACTTTGTATTAATTAAAATTAAGTAAAATTTAAAACTTATCTTTTCAGTTGTACCAGGAATACTTGTGGCTCATCAAGCTTCGCAGGTGGCTACTGGCTAGTGTATTTGGCAGCACAGATGTGGAACATATCTATCATCAAAAAATGTTCTGTGTGACAACAGTGGTCAAAAGTTAGTAGAGGCGAACTTTATTTCCATGAGTATTTGAAGGCAAGTGTCAACAGTAAATAACTTTAAATTTTAGGGATGTGTTCTCATATAGAATGTTACACCTTGAATATTGCTCTAGAGTGAAGCCAAATCAGGACGTTCACATATGTGATTTTTCTACCCTATTGGTCAAGATGGATTAGATCTACCACAATAACAAATACTTCTTATCTCCGTGGATTAACACAACAAAGAATTTTTTTCTTATACTCCATACACATCCTATTTTAATAGTCAAGGCGAGATCCAGGCTAATGAAGACACTATTTTTCTCAACTGCAGAGACAAGTAAGATAAAAGGTTAGTATCCAGCGCCCACAATTAGCTCCCTTCATATGGAAGTGACATACATTACTCCACTCAAATTGTTGCCCAAACACATCAGACAGGCAGCACCAAGGATTGAGAAGGTGTAATCCAACTGTGCCAGACACTCTCTTATCACTGAGATGCAAGACCTGACATCCACGGTTTACAGGAGGAGAGGTTTGTTTTGCCTCACATTTCAGTCCATACTTGGTTGCCTTAGAGGCAGGAAGACCTGGTGAAAAAGTCTGGTAAGGGAGAGCTCTGCATGGTATCCAGAAAGCTGAGCTCAAAGGAAGATCTGGGACATATGTTTAAAAAATCAATGTTTACCAAGGAAAGAGGTCCAAAGAGAAAAATTAACCACAAGTGGTGAAGAAAAAAGTCAGAGCCACAGAGATTGATAGAAACCTAACGAGGGACAGATCTTAACCCATATCCCAGGACCCTGCTTTTCTTTTTTTTTTTTTTTTTTTT
>PVIC010002123.1:0-81445 GCA_004025085.1 Thryonomys swinderianus
CTTGCGAGGCAGGCGCCGGAACCACTGAGCTAACCCTCCGGCCCCGATGACTGAATTTCTTAGACTCTGAGGTCAGTCCGTCCTGGATCGTGATGTGAAGAATAACATCACTGGAGAGCACTGGGGGCATTGTATATTATACTACTCATTACACATACCTACAGGTAGATCTGTACAACATAAAAAAGCCACTCTAAAACAAATTATTTTAACTTTAGTGAAGTTGATTCTTCTGTGTAACATTCTCAGAATACCAATGAAGTATGTTACAGATGTCACTAATCTGGCCTGACAAGAGGGGCAAGTGGATTATTCACATTCTACCCAACCTTGAAATACACACATATGTGTCCCCTCACATAGATACCATGAGATCCAGCTTGACCGGTCTACAGCCATCTTGCCTGCCCAGCAGCCTTGGCTTACTCTTGAAACCCAATGGGTCAACAAAGTCTTAGACAGTCAGCTGAGCATGTGTCCAAGCCATGGACAACTGAACTTGTTCTTTTCTTTTTTGAGGAACTGGGAATTGAACTCAGGACCTTCCCACTGAGCTATATCCCGTAACCTTTTTAATTTTTGAGACATGTTCTCACTAAGTTATCCAGGTTGGATTGGAACTGAGTCTCACCTTAGCTTGCAGAGTGCTGGGATTACAGCCAGGCATCACCATCCTGGCTCTTTGGTGTTTGTTTTTGTTTGTTTATTTTGGATGGGATCTGGCTATGTAACCAGGCTGGCCTCAAATTCCAGAGCTCAAGCAATCCTCCAGCCTTAACCTCCAAGCAGTTGGGACTTTAGGGTCTGCCACCCAGTCTGCAGGAAGACCAGCTGAAAGGCAGTGTCTGTGAACCTCAAAGTATAATCTGTGACCTGAAACAGACCCCACTGTGGGTTAAGTTATATCTCTCAATAAAGATATTAAAGTTCCGATCCCTTAGCGCCTCAGCTGCGACTTTGTTTGGAAAAACAGTTAACATCAGTGATATCTCCTGAGAAATGAATCATTAGGGAATTTTATTATGTTTGAGCATAAAGCATACTTGTACACAAATCTGATGGTATAGTCCACTACACAGCTAGGATATATGGTGTGTGTGAGCGTGTCCATGTCCGTATGTGTGTGTGTGTGTTTCTGCTATGTGTGGTAGCTATACAAATGATGGGATGTATATATAGAAAACTAAATTATATATAATTTGAAATTATATGTCTATATATGATAGGATGTAATCAAGAGACGCAGAAACAAGGAATGTATGAGATTAGTGCCAGTATAGTATGGCATACTGCTGAACAGGGGACTTTTAATATAAGTAGAATGCACTCTAAAGTCAAAAAGTATAGAATGCCGGACGTGGTGGCTCACACCTGTAATCCCAGCACTCGGGAGGCAGAGACAGGAGGATTGCTGAGTTCGTGGCGGCTTGCCTGGGCACCATAGTGAGCTCAGGGCCAGCCTGAACTACAAAGCCAGACCCTGTCTCAAAAAGCAAAAAAAAAAGTACAGTATAGCCAGGCGTGGTGCCTCACGCCTGTCATCCCAGCACTCGGGAGGCAGAGGCAGGAGGATTGCTGAGTTCCAGGCTTGCCTGGGCTACATAATGAGCTCAGGGCCAGCCTGAACTACAAAGCGAGACCCTGTCTCGAAGAAAAAAAAAAAAAGTATAGTATAGTAAATTCAGAAACCAGTACAGTGGCTACAATGTTACTAGATGATCAGAATTTTTTAGCTCTATTGTAGTCTTTTCAAAATATTATCTCCACCTTATTCATTTTAATTGATTTTATTGGTATATTTTATACATACATTATGATCACATTTAACATTGACAATTTATACCTGTACATGACACATCTAGATTCTCATTTTTCCCATTCACCTGCCCTCCCTACAACCATATACCTAAGTTTTGTTTCCTTTTTTTTTTAACCATCAAACCTTTTCCTTCTTTATTTTCCACTCCATCACAGTCTTATGGAACCACCGTTGTATATGCAATCCACCATTGGACTGCAGTGCACGATAATATTGCTTGCAGACATAATTAGTTAAGATCAGATCATACTACAGTGAGGTTGGCCTCTAATCCAATATGACTGGTGTCATAAGATGACCAGACCAGTGTGGTGGAGCACAAGGGTAATCCCAGCACTTGGGAGGCTGAGATAGGAGGGCTGAGAGTCTAAGGCTGGCCTGTGTGGTGCAGTGGGGCTCCATCCCCAAAAAAATGGAAGAGAGGGAAGAGGAGGAGGAAGGAAATATGGCCATGTGAGGACCTAGATATACAGGGAGAATGCAATATGCAGATGAAAACTAGAGTGTTCTACACACAAGCCTGGGAGTGCCGAGGACCGCCAGCCTCATCAGCAACTAGGAGAGAGGCTTGGAACAGTCTTCCTCAGAAAGACTCCATCCTACTGAATCTTCATTTTGACCTGGCCTCCAGAACTGTGAGAAAGCTTCTATCATTTTAAGCCATGCATTCATGGTATTTGGGTACAACAGATGTAGCAAATCAATTCAGATGTCCTTATCTACAGAAATGTAAGTACATTCCTACTGCTGTCAGCACTTCAGCCCTGACCTGAACTTTATAAGATCCCAGGACCCTGGCTGTCCTCTGACCATGCCTTTCCCACGGAGGTGAAGAGTCCATTAGGCCCTCGAGGTATGCAATCCCGACTCTATACTTTGTAATCCATGTTTTCAGTACCTAAAACTCCATAATTCCCTGATGAAATAGCTCTTTATCTGCTTTAAGAGTCTGGTGGAGCCTGGCTCTTGAGTCCATCCTTCTAACAGTGGACCAAGCACCAGCACACCACTGATCACCCAAAGGGTGGCTAATGTTTGCCAGGTCTTGGGGAGCTGTGAATGGAATTTGGACTTGTGGGCTCTGCTGTGAACTTGTGAACACAGACACAAGTGCACATTATTCTGATGCAGGGGTAAGAGGGGAATGTTAAGGAGGCAAGCTGTGAGCTGTGGATCTCCGTTTGTACTCTTTATTTGACCACACAGTAGTCAGGGATAAGTGTATATTTTCATCTTCACAGACAGGATTAATGTCCTAGGAATGGGTCCTGAGCATATGTATTTGTCACTGTTCCCTGTGTACTGCTGAATCTTTTCCTGTGCACTGACCCGTCCACCTGTGGGTGGTGTTCTGCACAGCCAATCTCAGTGATGGGCCGTTCTCCAGCTGTGTCCCCTTCCTCACCACTGCAGGAAGAGGATCTATACCAGGCTTCATAAGAATCCCAGTCAAGCCCTTGAACTGGAGCCCCTAAATGTGTCAAATCAGAGGTAAAAAAGAAATTCGTCTATCTACAAGAGCCAGACAAATGTCACAGGCAGGTGTAATTACCAGGGAATGGTAAAGTCTACAACAACCCGGCCTAGCCAGGCTCCTTCTAAAGTGGACCCAGCTAAATGTTGCCATGGAGATTGTGGACTTGAAGAAGGAAATCTTTTGACCTTTTTTCAAAGGCTGGTACATTTGATTTTCTCACGTGAAAGTTCTTGTTCAACTAATTCACCAAATAAAACTTAGCCACAGATGAGCAGCATAAGTTGGCAAGCTTATTATCACCAGTAAAATTAAACAGCCATAGCAGACCTAGTTAGTAAGCTGAGGCAAGCCCGGACATACCCTCCATTTGTTTTTCCCAGACATCGCTGAACTCCAGCAAACTTGAGGGACTGATAGGTTTTCATATGCTACTATTCTTTCAGCCTGAAAGGGCCTCCCCACCCCCCTGCCTTTGACCCCTGTATCACTCATCTCTATTGTTACCTCCTATGTAAGTCTGGACTGACCCATGTACCCAGACCTAGCCTCTCCATTCTTACCACTTTCTGATCGCTCCTCCTTTTTCAGCCTTTGTTACAGCTCTGCTTATAAATGTTTTATGAATGTTTGTCATCTCTACAGTACACACTCCCAAAGTCTAAGATTTTGTCATGTTCATCATATGTTCCCAGCTTTCTGGCGCTTAGCTGATGCAATCCTTCTGGAATGAATAAGTAAGTAAACATTATATATCAGTAATGAGACCAAAGTAATGAAGCTACTAGATATAGTTCCAAATCAGTATGCACGACGATGTTTATCATCATAGGAAATCAAGAGTGGGGCAAGATAACATTCAGCAAGATGGCCAAGGAATTTGCATTTGAACTGGGAAACATTCTCTTGGGGAGGCAGAGGACCAAAAGAACACTGATAAAGTGAAATTAAAGTCTCCAGCACGAACAGAAAGCCTAAAGTGGACCTGCTGGGGTGCTGAGTTAGGTGACACAGGAAATAAAGTGAAAGGGGATTCCCACACAGGGAACAGCCAGGAGAGGATTGAGTAGGGATAGCTAATGCTAAGAATGAGGACGTGCTGCTGGCGACCTGGGGCAGTGCCGTGCTGGTAAAAATGTTTATTCCCTATGATGATGTAATGATTGCGGTGGCTTTTCTTGGTCTAAAGACCTAGAACGACTTGCATCACCCAAGAGCTGCTCCTCTTTTCTTTTAGGTCTGCCGCCACCGTGAGGCAGGAGTGTGCGCTTACTCCTGCAGGCTCCTGGTTTACCTCCAACTCGGTGGGTGGAAGTGACAGCTACACCCAGCAACTTCATAGATCCAAACTTAAAGAAGTTTAAATATTATGCAGAGATGTTTCTTTACTTGTGCTGAAGCAAAGCACAAAAGAAGACCGTACATTTGAGTCAACCAGGTCCTCCCTGCCTAATACACTTTTTTTGCATAACTTAGAAACTCTAGAAACAAGGGTTTTATTCATTCCCTGCTGCCCCCATGGTTTCAAAAAATATTTTGCTTAGTGGGTTTATATGAAGATTATATTTTCTAATAAATGTTGTCCTTTTTAGTAAAAATATGTCATCGATAAGCCTATCACTGTAAAACAGTCACTTTTTTTTTTTTTTTTTTTGAGACAGCATCTCTGTGTAGTTCAAGCTGGTCTTGAACTGACTAGATAGCCTAGGCTGGCCTTGGACTCGAGGAAATCTGACTCAATCTCCCAAGTGCTGTGATTGCAGATATGCACCACCATGCCCGGCTGGAACAGTCACAATTGATGCTTAGTGAGCATATCAAAAGAACTAGATTTGTTCATCCTCTCAATGAACCATTAGCTATATGAAAGAAAATATAATAATACAGGAAAAGACGTCTCAGGTTAAGTGAAAATCAATTCTGCTTAGGATCCCTTTTCTTTAAATAACAGAGAGCCCACCGCAGATTAAAGACGTACTGGCTTTTGATTGTGGTTTGTATCTAAATGTCTTCCAAAGCCTCCTGTGCTCACAGCAGGGCTTTGGGGAGGGGCTAGACTACTGGTATGAGAATTAAGGATTAAGGGGTAATTGGATAATTGGATTAGTCCACTAACTGGTTTAGTATTGTTCTGAGTGTGGATAATGGCAAATCCCACCCTAGTGGATTGTAGCCTGGATGGAATATAAAGGACCAGAAAAAATGCAGGCTTGCGACCCTCCTGCTACCATGCCATGGACTGTTTCTCCTCTGTGATGCCAACTGATTATGACCTAAAAATCTCTGCAAAGTATGGGCCAAAGTAAACCTTTCTTCCTTTTACTGTGGGTGTTGGCTATTTTGTCTTTCAAGCAAGAAAAGTAACTAAGTCCAGAGATGGTTTAGGATCCAGACATGATGTGTCCAGAGTTTTACACTCGGGAAGATTCAGTCTTCATGATGATAAGATATTATCTGTAAAGAATATAAGTATCCCAAAGTGAAGTCCTCTCCTTCATTACATTTGATTCTTTCAAGATCTCCTTGTCAGTTAAATCCAGTCAACTAGCCTACCATGTATGTAGAGCCATTCAGCCAGCCTTCCTAATTTTTCATTGTTATATATCACAAATCAACCAAGAGATTCCACATTTGAGAAAAACTATAAAAGAAAATGACTCTACAGTGTATAGAAATGATAAAAGTTTTTTTAAAAGGGTAAGCATTTATTGCAATTTATACTCACACCAAGGAAGAAAAAGCGTACATATGCTATGTTTGAATATTTGTACCCTTCCAACTATCATATGGAAATTTAATCCCTAATGTATTTGTATTAAAAGGGCCAATAGGAAGTAACTAGATCATGAGGGCTCCACCCCCATAAATTGAATTAGTACTCTTATAAAAGATCTTAAGGGATTCTGTTGGTTTTCCCCATTATACATTTCTGTGATGTGAGGATGAAGCAAAGAGGCACTGTGAAACACAAACCAGACATGAAATCTGCTGGCACCTTGATTCCAGTTTCTTAGCTTACAGAACTGTGACAAATAAATTTCTACTATTTATAAATCACCCAGTCTAAGATATTTTGTTACAATAGCCCAAATGGACAAAGGCAATATTTGAAATAAGTTATTGAAGTAAAATCTATATAACTTAAAGTTTTCTTTATTTTCTCTTTATTTTCTTTCTTTGGCAGGTTTCACTAAACTAACTTGCCAAACTATTCTCTAAATTACAGTTGTCCTTGCTCAGTCTTTCAAGTAGATAAGAATACAAGCACATGTCATCATGTTCAGCAAAATTAAGCATTTTAAAGTGAACAGTTTGACAGCATTTAGTACGTTCTCCCATGCTGCTCAATCACCATGTAGGATATTCCCATAAGAACCATGAGGAAGTTTGTAGAACTCTACCTTTTTGATGGCTAAAAGATGTGAGGCCTTCAAAATATGAAAGCCTGATATGCAGTGAAATTCTAGGGTTAGTGGAGTGATAAAACTAAAATAAACTGCACTGTATATTAAAAAAACAATCTTACAACAAACAATAGCTATAATTAAAATTCAAAGAGATGAGTTGAAAATATTGCTGAGAATTAGCAAGCTCAGAAGCTAAACTCTACAATATTAAAAAATTAAGATATGTTTTACCTATCATATCAGCAAAGATCTAGTTTTGCAATGAAATAGCATTTTCTGTCCCCAAATTTGTTTTTGTTTTGTTTTTTTGTTTTTTGAGACAAGAGTCTCGCTTTGGAGTTTAGGCTGGTCTTGAGCTCACTATGAAGCCCAAACAAGCCTCGAACTCAGCCATCCGCCTGCCTCTGCCTCCCAAGGGCTGGAGTTACAGCCATGAACAGCAAGCCCAGCACTGTGGTGTGCGGTACTGATTGCTGGTGGGCATGAGCCACCACACCCGGTGTAGTTGTACATGGTTATTGGGGAGCTAACCAGGGACTTTGTGCTTGCTAGGCAGGTGCCGGAACCACTGAGGTAAATCTCTGGCCTTGTCCTGAAATTTGATACACTTTTAGAGTTTAAATTAATAATAGCCATTCAAGTGTAAAATGTTCTCTCTTTGGACTCAAAACTTCCACTTTTAGAAGTTAATCTCAAGGTCCGGAGGGTTAGCTCAGTGTTTCCGGCGCCTGCCTCACAAGCGCAAGGTCCTGAGTTCAATCCCCGGTAACCACATATAATGCTGGGAGTGGAGACACGCCCACCAACAATCAACACCGCATACCACAATGCCGGACCTGGTGGCTCACGCCTGTCATCCCAGCACTCGGGAGGCAGAGACAGGAGGATTGCTGAGTTCGCGGTGGCTTGCCTGGGCACCATAGTGAGCTCAGGGCCAGCCTGAACTACAAAGCGAGACCCTGTCTCAAAAAGAAAAAAAAAAAAAAAAGAAGTTAATCTCAAATGACAATATAGAACCAATAATATTTACTACAGCATTTTTACTTAAATTCAGAAAGAGCCCAAGCAGCAATTGTGAAATAACTAACTAAAAACCAAGATTATTTCTATAAAAACAGAAGCATGATTTTTATTTTTATTTTATTTTTTTGCTTTTTTGGAGACAGGGTCTCGCTTTGTAGTTCAGGCTGGCCCTGAGCTCACTATGGTGCCCAGGCAAACCGCCGGGAACTCAGCAATCCTCCTGTCTCTGCCTCCCAAGTGCTGGGATTACAGGCGTGAGCCACCATGCCCGGCATTAAACATGAATATTTTTAAAAGTTAAAATAAATATTGAGATTGAAAAGTTGCATACGGGTCATGATGGATAGAAGATTGATGCAGACTTCTAAGGTTTTGACAAAATTTAATTTTATGGCCTCGAGTGTGGCTAGATGAACATTTACTTCGGAACAGTTCATTAAGAATATATATTTGTACTTATTTCACTTCTGTATATTTGTATTTTAGTCATATTTTTAAAATTTTTCAGTAAATTATTGGAGTACATCCTTGAAGCTGTGTGAGGAAATAATTTTGAACCTAAAAAGTCTCTTCCTCGTAACCTAGCTATTAAAATTGAAGAAACACTAAAGCCATATTTACACCTTTAAGCATTGAGAGATTTTACTTACTGTTCATCCTTTTCAAGGGAAATAATTAAAGGTCCACTATTAATCTGAAAATCTTGTGTGAGAAATGTGTAGAAAGCAAGAAATGACAACTAACTTTGTTAATCTAATAAAATGAAACCTCAGAATCACAAGTGTATTAGTCAGGATTTTTTGTCATGTTGACAAGACATCTGACACCTGCGCTTGGAGGAGGCGAGATTTAATTTGGCTTCCAATTTCAGGGAATTCAGTCATGGTCAGCAAGCCCCAAGGCAGATACAGCACAGTGGAAAGGCTTGGCGGGGAAAACTGCTCAGCTTACGGCTCTGGGAAAGCACAGCGAGTTAACAGTGACAAAGGGAAAGGGAACAGGAACCAGATATAATTTCCAAGGCTACATTTCCATGGCCCATGCTGACACAGCCAGGAGTACACTTCATCAGTCCCCCGGTGGTTTCCAAGCCAATCAAATTGACACAAATGTCACCATTACAATGAGTTGTGGAAAAAAAATTGTCCAAATTAAAACAGTAAGTCAACCGGCTCAAAAAAAAAAAAAAAAGAGAGAGAGAGAGAGAGAAAGCTATCTTTAAAAAGAATGATAGCTGAGCATGGTGGCACATACCCAGCTACTCAGGAGGCTGAGGCAAAGGACTGAAAGTCTGAAGTCAGTCAGAGCAGCTTAGCAAGACCCTGCCTCAAAATTTGAAAACTAGATGTGGTAAGGGAAAGTAATGAGAAAGAATAAATATGATTCGAAAAGAAAGAGAAAGCACATGTATAAAGAGGATGGGGGTTGTGGGGTGGGTAGGGATATGGGTAAAAATGAGAATTAACGTGTCATGTACTGGTACAAATTCCCCAACGTTGAGTGTGATTGTGAGCTGTATGTAAAATGTACCAATAAAGAATTCAATTGAAAAAAATTGAAAACTAGAGAAGCTGATATCAGTGCACTGATGGAGAAAATTTTTACTTATCTCACTGAGGAGAAAAATAATTCAAATAAAACAAGAAAATTGTGATTAAAGTATGGTATGATTTGGAGCTACACAGGAACATTGTCCATTGAGCAGTCTAGAACCATAATATTAAAAATATAGAAGAAAACTAATAACAGTTTGATGTTATTTATTAATTTTCAATTTATGTTATCAAACCGTAAAGCAAACATGGGGATTCCATTATGTTTCTGAACAGGACATAAATTTCTTTGTTCTAAAAATGTAAATATCAAAGTGGAGTTCACAGAAAATAAGTAGAAAGGAGAGATGAAGCAAGCATCACAGAAAACCAGAGACACTGGTGAAAATTGACAGTGTAAAAAAGCAAATCACGTCGGGCATGGTGGCTCATGCCTGTCATCCCAGCACTCGGGAGGCAGAGGCAGGAGGATTGCTGAGTTCACGGCGGCTTACCTGGGCACCATAGTGAGCTCAGGGCCAGCCTGAACTACAAAGTGAGACCCTGTCTCAAAAAAAAAAAAAGCAAATCACTTAAGAATAAAATCAAATGTATCAAAGTAACTAACTGAAAGAAAATCAGTGCTACAACTATGAAAAGTAATAGAACGAAAGAAATAGGATGACTTAAATTAATCTTTATTAATCATAGGTAATGAACAATGTCCAGAGTTTATTAAGAATTAACCCCATAGAGATAGATGAAGACAAGCTAACAAATCAAAGAAAAGCTTACAAGTGACTGTTACCAGGACATAAGAATGAGGAAAGAGAGGACTAAGGACATCAAACCTCTTTATTACCTCTTTTTGGCACTGTTTAATGTTTTTTTAAATTATTTTTAAAACCATTAACATATATGTAGACTAAAAGGAAACCTTTATTGAAGAGTATTTCTTTCTCTCAGTATTCCCGCTATGGACATGTTCGTGCCTGCTGCCTGTCACCATTCATTAAGTAGGCCCTGTTGCCAGGGAAACTAGCTCTTCACTGGTACCAAAAATAATGTTGAAGACTGCTGTTCACCAAGTAACCTTCCTTATCAGCTGAAACACCTTTCTGCACTATCTTTTGCTCCAGTATGAAGCTGTTCAGCTACAGGAAGCTCGCAGTGTGACCTGGACACTGGCTGAGGGAATTATGCCAGGCAGCAATGACCTGTAGTCCTTTTGTTACAAGTAAACCTGCTAATGAGAAATAAATGATTTAATAAAATGTATACATCAAAGTACATAGATGATGTTAACTATATTACTTTTTCCTTATGGGCTTCATTGACCAGGGGACAAGAGTAGGGGAATAGAGCAAAAAGAAAACTTTTTTAAAAATGGTATTCTTTCTTTAAAAAAATTAATTACACTGGGCCAGAGGGTTAGCTCAGTGGTTCCGGTGCCTGCCTCGCAAGCGCAAGGTCCTGAGTTCGATCCCCAGTAACCACATACAATGCTGGTTGTGGAGACTCAGGCCCACCAGCAATCAATACCACATACCACAGTGCCGGGCGTGGTGGCTCACGCCTGTAATCCCAGCACTCGGGAGGCAGAGGCAGGAGGATTGCTGAGTTCCAGGCTTGCCTGGGCTCCATAGTGAGCTCAGGGCCAGCCTGAACTTACAAAGTGAGACCCTGTCTCAAAAAAAACAAAACAAAAAAAATTAATTACACTGATGTATAATGTGCAGTAAAATTCACAGATATTAAATGTATGGTTTGATGAGTTTTGACAAATATATATACCTGTGGAACCAATACCCCAATCAAGAGCTATGAGAAATAAATTTCTGCTATTTATAAATTTCCAAGCTAAGGTATCTTGTGGCTGCACAAATGAACTAAAATAATATTTTTAAATAATATAATGAGATGAAATTCATTTTTTGGGTGGTGGTTGGTATTGAAGAATAAACTGAGGAAGGAAGCCATAAACTATATTCTTGGCCTTTTTAAATTTTATTTTGAGACAGTTTTTCTAAGTTTCTGAAACTAACCTCAAACTTCTGCTGGGTTCTGTCAGGGCAGAAGGGGTGATACAGCAATTTTTAACTATAAATTTCAAAACCTGTATTTCACAAGTTTCTAGGATATGTGTAAATGTGGGTCATTTTACTAATTTTTCTTTGCAAGTGGTACTCACTGTCTCAACTGTGGTAGATTCATGAACTTATTGTAAAAAATTATTCTTTACATATATGTAGCTTCTTACACTTCAAATGCATATACATCAATAATTATAAAAGAATGTGCTACCGATGGTACATTTAAGGAATTCCCTTACTGAGATTGGTATTTGGGACTTAAAATTTTAGTTGTTTATCCCCTTGCCTCCTCCTGCCTCTCTACCCTAGGTCCTATTTCCTACTTATCCTTCATGGAATTGAGCAATTGCAATAATTCATAACCAATTTGAAGTCTAATTTATAACCAGTAAAACTAAAATATAACCTTACACATTAAAAAAATTTATCAGAGTCTTGAATTTAAATCTTTAAATCTCTTCTAGGAATTAAATATTAGTGCCCTTGAGTAAGTTATCGTAAACCAATGTTAGAGTTCACACCAAAACCACCAGGGCTGGATGTGTTGGCTCAGTGGCAGAGCATGTATTCACCATGTGATTTCTAGAATGCTCGCAAACAATATCTCTTCAGTTGCAACCTCTTTTGAAGACAGTCAAATCATCTGATCCCCAACTTTACAAAATGTCTAGTACAGAAGAGTGAATAGTCTTTTTTGGCAGTGCTAAGGACTGAATCCAGGGTTTTGCACATATTAGGCAAGAGTTATATGACTGAAATACATACCCATTCCTTCTATTTCCTTTTTTTTTTTTTTTTTTTTTTTTGAGACAGGGTCTCGCTTTGTAGTTCAGGCTAGCCTAGAATTTAGCAATCCTCCTGCCTCTGCCTCCTGAGTGCTGGGATTACGGCATGAGCCACCACGCCCGGCATTGTGATAGTGGTACTGATTGCTGGTGCATGTGTCACCACGTCTGGTATTGTTGTATGTCGTTACTGGGGATGGAACCAGGGACCTTGCATTTGGTAGGAAGCTGGCAGAAACCACTAAACTAAATCTCAAGCCCTTCTTCTTTTTTTTTTTTTTTTAAACAATGTCTTGCTTCATTATACATTGTGGCCTTGAACCTGCAATCCCCTGCCTCAGTATAGGATATGCACCAAGTCTAGACAAAGTCATGAGAGGATTTTGAATCAAGAGCTGGCATGGTCTGTTGTATTTTAAAAATAAGAATCCTCTTGTTGCTATGCGGAAAAAATTTACATGAAGGAAATATGAAGGCAGAGTACCAAAGAGCATACCAAAAGGAATAAATATACATGTTCATTAAAAGACACAAAAATTTTCACAACAACTTTATTCATAAAGACCACAAACAGGAAACAATTCAAATTTCCATCAACATTAGAATGAATAAATTGTACTACGTCATATAATGGAATACTACACGCAGATAAACATGAACTGCTTCTAAATACAACATACATTATTCTTGTACACAATGTTGAACAAAAACTGCATATAGTTGTCCCACTTACATATAATTTTAAAACAGGCAAAACTAACTGATGACACTAAAGGTCAGAATAACAGTTAACTGTGTGTGGGAGTGAAATAAAGTACCTCCTGGGGTGACAAATATTTTCTACCTTGATCTGGTTAGTGCAGACAAGAGTATATATAAAAATCCACTGAGGTATACACTTATACTTGTAAACTTTTACATTTTATCTCAATAAAAACAAAAATATACTGAAAATTATATAAATGGAGAGCTACAGTGATATGTTAACAGATAATGTTTGTCTTTCAAATACTTCAGGTTTCCTCCATGATACATGGGATGAATTATACTCCTTCAGCTTTCATGTGGCCAACCAAGGGCTGCAAGGATCTACAAGTTATTGCCCAACTTTCTCTTTTTTAATGAAAAAACAAACCTTGATGCTGTTTTGTCAGCCTTTGCCCCAGAATGAGGACACTTCAGAGTAGAGACCAGTGGTCTTTTTCTTTAAAGGGCCATAAAGTAAATATTTTAGGCATTGTGGGATATCCACTGTATAAACTACACACAGAAAAAGCAGCCATAGACAATACAAAGTGGACAAGACTGTACTCCAACAAACCTTTATCTAGAAACATGACACATTTTATCTGTGGGCTGCCGTTTGCCAGTTCCTTAGCCAAGCTGCAAAAGACAATTTATCTGAGACATTAAGATTTTGTAGTTGTTATCTCATGTCAGCCTCACCCATCCTGATACAGGAATTGGTTCCATTTTAAAAAGACCAAAGAATTAAAATACTGAGCACACTAGCTTAGTGGTTAGTTGGCAGGCATTCAGCAAATTCCTATTGGAGGATTGAAGAAATAACTTACATAGAAGCAATTTGTATTACAAAGAGGTGAACTGTCTCTTGAGATAAACAGGAAGGTAGGTAATCTATTCTTTACTAAAGAATATATAAAAAACTAAATTACTTTGTTGTTGGCTACATTTGGCAAAATGTATAGAAGAGATGAACTCAGAAAAGAATTGATTTGCAGACAGAAATGAAGAGAATAAAGAATTCATAAATTCAAGTATTTGCTGAGTAGTATGAGGAAACTTTTCAATTACAAAATAAAACTCAGAAATCCTTTAACCCAAAGGTTGATTAAAACCTAGTTCTAAAGCAAAGATGATTATCACACCTACACTGAAGATCTTTGAATGAGTTTATGTGCCTCACATTAAAAAGTCCAATCAAGAGTCTAACAATAGGCTAGGTGTGGAGATGTATGGCTCTAATCCCAGCACCTGGGAGGCAGAGCCAGAAGGATCGGCCCAAGTTTGAGGCCAGCCTGGGGTACATAATGAGTTCAGGGCCAACCTGAACTACAAAGCAAGATCCTGTCACAAAAAAAAAAAAAAAAAAAAAGACTGTAATACTAGTTAATGCTTCAAATTTGACTGAAGTAATTTAAGAACAGAGATGAAGGGTAGTGTTCTCTTACTTAAAATCAAAAGGCCCATGTTAACCAGAAATTAAATTCAGAGGCATGAGAACAAGAAAGCAAAGAAATGTAGCATATCTAAAGTATATATTGATTCGATATCCCATTTGGGTTTCTCCCTTGGGGAGAGGTTAAGAACATTCTGTAAGAAGGAAAGCAAGTGAAATGAATATCTAGTAACCAGAAGACCTAAGTCATTCTTCTAATACTCTGTTAAATTTACTTACTTTTAAATTCCGGAAGAGAAATTCAGAAATCAGCTGTAAAGCAAAGTAACAAGAAAATAACATGGTGTTTTCTCCTAGGGTTGATGCCTACAAAAGGAAAAGTGGATATTAACTTGTATATGTCATTATCTTTCTCCAACACTGAATGTAACTTTTAAATTACTGTATTATCTTACTTTGGTTTAAATAGTTATGCAATCTTTTCTCTATATATGTTAGTCTCTTTGGCAATTAAAAAAATTAAGCATTTAGGTCATGAATGTGCTTAATATTACCAGTATTACTTATTTATATGAGTACACTCATGTTTACTAAGGAAAGTAACAATCTTAACAACATTTACAGTATTCCAACCACATGCTGAGTACTGCACTGAATTCTGGCTTCCTAGTCAGGAAGAACTTAGCTTCTCTTCTTATAATACGTGGCTAAGAACTATCCAGTGAACAGACAGGATGATTATAAAGGTCAAATGAAACTGTAAGAGCTTCAAAGATCACAAGACACTACACTACACAAATACTTACTTCAAACATTTACTCAAATGTCAGGCAATGTGCTAAGTATTAGAGACATAACAGTGAGCAAGACTTATTATGGTCCCTGCCTTATTAACCTTACTCTAACAATGATCAATAAACAGCTGTAACAAGTGCTAAAAAATGTATGGCTAAGGAAGCACAGGGAGTGCAGAGTGTACAGTTGGGGCACCTGGTCCAGAGGCATCAATGAAGGCTTCCTAGACGAAGTAGCATATAAACTGAGACCTGTAAGATGAATAGAAATTTGTATTTCATTCTAAGAGCAATGGTGAAAGCAGTGGAGTGACACGACTAGTTTCAGTTTTTGCTTGGGCAAGGGAAACTGGATGGTTGGTCATAATAGTCATCTCTGAAAGAAAAAGGGATAAAAGGAGGAAAAGCAGGTTTGGGAGCAAGATCAACGGCATGTTGCAACTGCTTGTTGGTCAGCATAAGCGGATTTACATTAGCAATTAAGTATGACTTAGGAAAAAATCTGGAAAGGGATATGAATTTGGAAGCATCTGCATATAGGCGGTAACTGAAGCCACAGGAGAAAATAAGGTCAGCCAGGAATATTCAGGGTAGATAAGGGCAAGAAAGATTAGGAAGACTTGAAAAAATTAATAAAGTAAAATCTTAAGGACAGAAGATCCTTCAGGGAAAAGGGGCTGGCAAAGAATGCGAATGCATGTCTGGCACAGGCTATCTTCTAAAAGTTACAATAAAGTAATTGAGTATGTCAAAAATTTTGAGAAGAAGTGGATGAGTTTGGTAGAACAGTTTGAGTGGCAATATGGGAGGTAGTGAAAGCAAATCCTTTTAGACAATTAGTGGAAATGGAGATAGGGGAAAGTAACTTTAAGGACTTTGAAGTTTAAAAAAGATGGTACTTATGTTAACTATATTCACCAATATGACAGGATCAATAACAACTATATATATATAATTAAAAAAAACTGTCATGCAGCTATAAAATTACTTTATACAGAAAACAGTAAAATACACTTTTTTTTCCCTACAAACAAGACTAGTTATAGCAAATTCCCCAGTGCCAAGGATCAAGTTTTAAATCCTTGGCTTATATCCCACCCATCCCTGACACACTGATGAGATGATATAAACTAATTTTAATATCATCTTAAAACATACTAGAACATCACAAAATATACAAGATTTCAATATCTGAGGAACTAACACTAGAAAACAGAAACAGCTTCCGGGTCTTCCAATCTTCCGGTTAATAAAGCATTTACTCTGAAAGACAATTCTTGAAGCCACGAGGAAATTACTAGTAGGTAATTTTTTTCAGTTTTTCACTCTGTTGCTTCTTCAGATATTTAAGCTTAATCTTTGCTGACCACACCATACTTCCTCCACACTTTTTTCTGCCCCAGTTATAACAGAGTCCCTTACTCTTGATCTTAGCCAAAAAGCCAAGGAATGACAGAACCCCTTAATCTGATTCAATATTAAACTGACTCATAAATGCCATTATGATCTCCTGGAACCCATCAATGCCTTTGCTGACCAGCCAACCTTAGAATATTAGAATTAATCTTTCCTATCAAGAATTCTCTCAATTTATCCAATTTTCTTCTACCAGTAATTTGACCTATTCCTTCAAATAAGATAATGTACATAGGGAGGGGGGTCTACTGGCACTTTGAGAGAATTCATCATCCCAGGCTGTCCTGTGCACTACATGGGGGAAAGAATCATTACACTTAAATACCAGCGTACATGTGCGTGCACGTGCACACGCACACACACACAATATGATAATCAGTAAGATGCCCCAAAATATTTCCCAGCATCCACTGCAAGGATTACTACCTCTGGTTGAGAGCCATAATACAACTTTGGTTCTTAGGCTCTTACACCTTCTATTTAGATTCCCTAGGTACTAGGTCCTTCTGAATTCTAGGCTGTATCCTGGTTCTGCAAATTTACCAGATTCATGACCATAAAATAGTGTGCTACGATAGTTAAGACAGGACTTTGTAGCACAAGTTTCCAAACTGTACTTGAGAATCTGTGAGTTACAAGTTAGGTATTTTCAAATCAGTTTCACGTATCAGATTTTGTACAGCTAACATAGGTTGAAAATTATTACTGTATGGCACAAAGCCAAGGTCTTACTAGAAAAACAAAATTCCTACAATCTGTAAATAAGGCTGCTTCTTGAGATTTGAACTATTTGTACTTGTGTACTGTCCTAACTACTGAATGTGTGGAGTAATTTTAAATTCTAGAATAAATCCATTTCCAGCAGCTAACAAAATCTGATATTGTAGTGTTTTAAAATAAAGTGTTTCCTTTACCCAAGATTTATAAGGCCATGCAGATAAAAACAAACAAGCTAGGGCCGGAGGGTTAGCTCAGTGGTTCCGGCGCCTGCCTCGCAACCGCAAGGTCCTGAGTTCAATCCCCGGTAACCATATATAATGCTGGGCGTGGAGACACGCCCACCAACAATCAACACCGCATACCACAGTGCCGGACGTGGTGGCTCAGGCCTGTCATCCCAGCACTCGGGAGGCAGAGACAGGAGGATTGCTGAGTTCGCGGCGGCTTGCCTGGGCACCATAGTGAGCTCAGGGCCAGCCTGAACTACAAAGCGAGACCCTGTCTCAAAAAAAAAAAAAAACAAGCTAAAATACCTCACACCTCCTGATCCTAAAATGCAAAAATCTTTCTTCACCCTTTTGGTACAGTGTAACTTTTGTTCAGAGTAGAAAAGAGAATTACTAATTGGCTAAGGTTAACATTCTATACTTACCATAGTCCTTTAAAAAGCAAGCTGATAAAACCACCCCTCGTTGTGAAAACTTCATTGGAAATCCCAATAGTGATAATTTAGGAAACCCCAAATTACAGAAAGTTTCTTAAATCAGCAATTTAAAAATAATTCTTGCTCCTCTGATTATAATTTTGTTTGAGTAATTCCTATTTGTAATATCACTGGGGTGGGTGGGGAGAAGGTAAAAGGGAGAAAATCTGTCAATATTTCCTTTGGACTCAGAAATGCTCTAAAAAAATAGTTTCAAACATTTTGTTAGACAAAATACCTCCAGTGTATGGATGCTTTTTTTTCATAAACTTGTGAACTTGCTATGAATTTTCATAAACTGATTCAAATACATTTGTGAAGTTGACAATTTTAGACTATCAGAATTTTAACACTATAGTAAAGAACTAAAATTTTTGGTATATATCTTCAAAACACCTTAAAAACAGACTTCTAATTCAACTCACACTATCAGTACTAAACTTCATTAAAATCTGTACCATAAAAAGTAAAAGACAAAGACTATGCCATCAAGCTAAGTTTTTAAAAGTGGAATTCTCATGTTTCAGTCCCATGCTGCCATACAGGATGAAAAAAAGGCAACCGTTGGAAGGATTTGAATTCTGATCCATTTTGATGTCTTGTAATAAATTTGGTGTTTTCCTGGAATTCAAACTAGCAACTTGAAAAACATTTCTTTCTTATAGAGTTGAATTCTTGTTCCAGTGCTGTCTTACAAAGACTTATGGATTGTACTCAATTCTTTCTCTCATAAGATCATCCCAACGGGGATCCATTTCAGTTGTGGCAACCCGGAAAAGGGCTTGAAGATGCTCATCTGTTGATGGCTGGCTCAGTGTGTGCTGGTTTCGTGTCAAATACGCAAAAGCCTTTTCACAGATTTGGTTACTATCAAACAAGGATGCCACCTTATAGGCAACCCCTTTGATAATTGGGTAAGATTCAGAAGGCAGTCCAGCATAGAACTGCCCCAAGTCTTTGACTCTGTATTCATTCCAAAGGTTAGTGTTAGCCTGAAGCTTTGTTAGCTCTACCCTTACTGAAATAGGTGCATATTCTGGCTTAAAATTAAATGGATTTGCAAAAAGTTCTAAGTCTTTTTTAATGAACCTGAGGTCCTTAAAATGTCTCTCAAAATCCTTTTGTAGACGACAGATCACCATTTGATACCTGTCAGGCTCAAATAGTTTTTGGTCTTCCTTAAATTGCTGTCTAAGTTCATCAACAACTTCGCTGAAGGCAGGAAAGTCCGTTAAATCTTGTTCCTCAATTTGTCTCTGAAACAAATTCAGCTTACTTTCAAAAGTACAAATATGGTCAAAGGCAGTAGCAGCAAAAACTCCACAAATTTGCAATTCCTCACTGAGTTCTCGAAGGTGTTCCATAATATCCACTAAGAAGCCAAAGTCACAAAGCCATTGCTTGTCTGTGAAATGGACTGTTGTTGCCCCTACTGAAACCAAGAATGCTTCTATTTCTTTTCTTAGTGAAAATATCAGTTTTAAAGTTTTCCCTCTTCTAAGCCAATTGTTCAGACACCGTCCATTGATCCTTTCACCATGCTCTGATTCAGACTCGGTTAGTAAAGGCTGAAATTCGGGTCGCCTAACACCTCTGGTCTTAATCATTACTATCCATTCAGATATGGTATTTATGATCTGATTAACATCTACATCATAAGAACTCAATAATTCCAAGTGAAGAAATCCTGAATAGTGGATAACATTCCAACAGTTGGGGCTTACAGCTTTTTCTCTCATGTATGAGACAAGTCCTGAATTCTCACCTATCATCCTCAAAGTGTGAGTCGTGGTCAGTCCAACCATTCGCTGCAAGCTAACCCCTGCTGTCTGCAGGGCCTCTAGAATTGCCGACATGAGCGCACCAACACTGAAGTGATGAGTCAGGTTGATTATGGTCAGAAGATCTTCTTGTACCTCTAACTCAGAGTCTACACCACGGATAAAGACGAGGAGATAGTTCTCGTAGGCCACAAAAGCCTGGTCGTCCAGAGCAAGAGAATAGGCCTTAAAGCTCCTGGCTCGATTAAAAAGCTGACTGCGGAGATTATTGTCAATGCTCAGAATCCTCTGCCTTGTGATCTCCGGAGATAAATCAATGCCTTCCAGAACGCCTATGTGATCAGGCAGTACCTCTCTCAGAAACACCTCCATGCACTGGTACACAAAGTCCCCCTCACCCCAGCCGCGGCCCTTCAAAGCCAACAGGCGGCAGAGCCCGAGGCCTGCACGCGCAGCTTTCTCCTCGGGAGTGAGCACGGCGGCGATTGACAAATCGCCTTGACGAAGACGCTCCACCAGCGCCACGCGCTCCTCCTCGGTCACATACCGCTCGTAGAATTCGTGTTCTGCCTCGTAGTGGCGCCGGACATCGCGTTCACGAGTAGATGCGACGAGGCGGTGACATACCAGGCACAGAGCACCGTTGCCCTCCGGAGGCTCCACCACCAAGTAACGCGGGGTCCACTCGGGCCGGAAAACAAGAGCTTCGTCGACTTCCATCTTGCTCCTTTTGGGCGTCATCCACATTCTGCGGGAAACCACAAGAGCACCGCAAACCTCACAGAGGCCACCAGGAGAGGGGAGGGGCCGGGTAGGAGGAAAGCACCTCCTCGGCTCTGCGACAGATCACCTCAGCGGGAAGACACCAGCCTTTGCTATGACAGCTCCCTTTCTATTGGCTGGAGATCGTAGAAGGAACCAATAGAAAAAGCGACTAATGGTTTTTACTGCGCACACTCACATTCTCCCAGCTGGTAGGCTGAGACGTTTTAGGGAGGGACGAAGAGATTCAGAAACGCACGCCCTTAAGAATCTTGATTGGCATATAAATGACCCAATGAGTAGCTCCAGCTGGAGGGTGGTGCAGGATGTCGTAAACCGGAATAGGAGGAAGAACGTAGGCATGAGGAATTGAGGTGATTGGCTAAAGTCACTTCCGCTGGGTAACTGGTTCACGGGGACTTCTCTAGCGTTAAAATGTCGATTGTGGCGGGTGTTATTCGGCGGCTGGACGAGACAGTGGTGAACCGCATCGCGGCGGGTGAAGTTATCCAGCGGCCTGCTAATGCCATCAAAGAGATGATTGAAAACTGGTACGGAGGGAGTCAAGCCAAATTCTTTTAAAGGCCACAATATAAAGGCCCGCTCTTCCCAACGGCGCCGACACGCCTCCATGCTCGGGCGGAAACCCACAGAGCGCATGCACGGAGCGGTGGAGCCCGCGGGAAGCCAGCGCCTCCGCCAGATCCCGCCTCCTCCCTTCCCTGGGAGTGGGTTTCTCGAGCGCTCTCGCGAGGCCTTTGTGCGCATTTGAGTGTTAGAAGAAGCTGACATTTTTGATAGTGTCGTTAAGAAGCTGCTTACAATTATATATTTGCAAAAAAGTACGAAATGAAAGATACAATGTATAAAAGCTTGTGGTGGGAAAAAAAAAACTTGCTCAGAAACCATGTTGTCGGCTTATCGTTCCAAAAGTAATCCATACATTCTCAGGATCAGTTCCTTTCTGAGTTTCCTTCAGAATAAATCGTTGGAATTTTAGGACAGGATAATAGGTTCTCTTTTGCCTTTTTGGAGGGGCGGGGGCGCTTCGAAGATGCGTGACTTTATGGAGTTTCCGTCCACCCTGAAACTTAGAGATGTCACTAGCATTGAGGTGGGAAGAGATTAAAAACGTGGGGAAAAGAGAACTTAAGGTTGTAAACCTCAAAAAAGAAAGATGAGCCTAAGCGTTAAGTCAGATCCTTTGTATTAAATTCAAGTGCAGTTAGGAATGTCAGTACATTATTAGAGAAATAAAAAGTCCACCAGTAAGTAATAGGTTTGGAATGAGGTTCATTGTGCAAAAATAAGTCATTTAGGGTCACCACCCGAAAAGAAGAATGATCCAGAAAGGTTCACAGAAGGAAAAGAAAAAGATTAGAAGGTAGACAAAAGAAAAAGCAGGGACCCTCCGGATATTTTGTGCTTAGGATTTGGCGCAGTACTCGCAGTAATAGGCTGACCTGCACAGTGTTAGAATGAAGTGACATAATAAATTTGGTCAATTATTTTACTATGCCTCCCAAGGTTAAGCTAATTAATAGCAAAGTTAAACTAGTTCAGTGGCTTATAATTCCACAAGAGATTTTTGTATGGAATCCATTTAATCCCTAAATCTTATGTGAAGACCAGAGAAAGGTCTTTAATACTTAACAAGTTCTTATTTTTGAGCTAATAATTTTCTTATTCAGTTGATAACTTCTCTTTCTCTTGCAGCCCCAGGTTGAATTTGTAGTCTTCATAGCTCTGTGCTAATTGGCTACTCTTGAAAGTATAAAAGATGCATGAACTTAAGGGATTTTCTGCATTGCCATTTTTCTTTCCATCATAAGTATATTTTCTTAAAAGGTAATGGTAGAGAATATTTTGAATTTTAAAGAGATTTTCATAGAAGATCAAGAGGTTGAATAAAGTTGAAGTAACAGTATTAGTTGAGAGTAAGAGACATATAGCAAAAGGATCCTACTTCTGGGTGCTTTTTTTTCCCCTGTGGAAGAAGAGAAGTATTGGTAAATGTCTAACTGGAAATAGAAATGATACTTTTTCTGCCCTTCTCTTTTACAGTATGTAAACTCATATAATGTAGACCCTGAGTCTATAAGACAAAGGAAAAACAATCTAGTATTTGTGTATATACTTAGAGTTGGTCATGACTTTTTGGAGCATATTAAAATATGTGCACTAGAGTAGTTGCAGAATGATGAATTGTTTTCTTTCTTTGATTTTCCAGCTTAGATGCAAAGTCTACAAGTATTCAAGTGGTTGTCAAAGAGGGAGGTCTAAAGTTGATTCAGATCCAAGACAATGGCACTGGAATCAGGGTAAGTAAAACCTCAGGGAAGAAGGATGTTCTGTGCTTGGTGTGATAACTCTGTAGGAAAAGGTAGAACCTTTCCGTATTCTTTAAACTTTAGACCTTGTGGATGAGAATTTTGGAGTGAAAAATTCAACTGCAACAAGAATTGTATATGGCTCACGCCCGTAATCCCAGCACTCAGGGGGCAGAGGCAGGAGGATTGCTGATTTAGAGCTTTGCCTGGGCTACAAGTGAGCTCAGGGCCAGCCTGAACTACAAAGGGAGAGACCCTGTCTCAAAAAGAAGAATTATGTGTTGAGTACCTGTAAGCACTATGCAGGGACTATGATAGTGAATAAAGTACATACAATTACTTTCTGGCCCTTCCATTGTAGTAGAAGGGAACAGATAATAAACAGGTATAATAAATACTGCCATATGTCAGGTGGTGTTAGAGATGTAACTAGCATTGAGGTGGGAAGAGGTTAAAAACGAATTTTTAACCTACTGAGTACATACTGAGTACTGTGGAGAAAACCGAAGCAGGGCGGGGGTGTAGGAGTGAGCAGTGATACAATTTAATTGAATGCTTCAGGCGGCCTTCATACACATGTGATATTTAAGGAGAGACCTGATGGAGATTAAGGAGCAAGTCATGAGACTGTTAAAAGAACGAGTGTTTTGGGCAGAGAGACTAAAAAGAAAGATTATGCAATAAAAACATGCCAGCAAGAAGGCCAATGGGTCAAGAGCAGAATGAGGAAGGGAAGAGTAATGAGATCTGAAGCAAAACATATTGGACCTTTATGGCCAATCATGAAAGCTTTGGCTTTTCAGTGACTGATAGGATACAAGTACAGGATTTTAAACAAAGCCGATGATTTGGTAAGTTTTATTAAAAGTCTTTCTTCTGCTTGGTGGAAAACAGATTACACCAGAACAGAGTGGAAGTAATGAGGAGGCTCTTGGAACAATCCAGGAGAGGGTAACAATGCCTAAGACTAGTCTGATCCCAGTAAAGATGTAAGAAGCAGTGAGATTCTTACTTAATTATGAAAATTAATTATGAAAACAAAAGCTCTCAAAACCTGCTGATTCAGGCTGTCAGAGAAAGAATGATTTCAAAGTTTTGGCCTATGTAAAAGGAAAAAAATTGGCTTACTGGGGATGAGTAAGATTATGGAAGAAGCAGGTTTGGGGGAAAATTAGGAAGTACATTTAGGGACATGTTAAGGTGGCTATTTAAAATGTGAAACCAAAAAGGACAAAAAACTTGATAGCAATTAAAAAAAAGGAAACAGCTTATGTATGTAGAGGGTGGGAGTTGTAAGGCAGGCAGGGCAAAGGAGACAGAATGAGAATCAAGACGTGTCATGTACAGGTACAAGATCTCAGTGTTAAATGTGATCATATTGTATGTATGAATGTATCAGTAAAATCAATTAAGAAAGAAAGCAGAAGGATGGTTGAAGGCCAGGGACTGAGGAGGATGGAGAATTATTTAATGGATAGAGATTCAATTTGAGAAAGATGGAAACGTTTTAGACATGAATGGTAATGATCATTGCACAGTACTAGTAATGTATTTACTGCCACTGCACTGTAATACTTAAAAGTGGTTAAATGAAAGTTTTATGTGTATTTTACTACAATTTTTAAAAGTTGTCTAGCTGGATATGGTGGTACACGCTAGTAATTCCTGCTATTCAGGAGACTGATGCAGGGGGATTACAAGTTTGAGACAGCATGGACAACACAGTTGAGACCTTGTCTCAAAATTGAGGTGTAAAGGCTCAGTGATAGAGTGCTTCCCTAGCCTGGCTGAGTCCCTAGATTTAAGCCCCAGTACCACAAAAATAGGTAATAAAATGTTATCTGTAGGGCCGGAGAGTTAGCTCAGTGGTTCCGGCGCCTGCCTCGCAAGCGCAAGGTCCTGAGTTCGATCCCCGGTTACCACATATAATGCTGGGCGTGGAGACACGCCCACCAACAATCAACACCGCATACCACAATGCTGGACGTGGTGGCTCATGCCTGTCATCCCAGCACTCAGGAGGCAGAGACAGGAGGATTGCTGAGTTCGCGGCGGCTTGCCTGGGCACCATAGTGAGCTCAGGGCCAGCCTGAAGTACAAAGCGAGACCCTGTCTCAAAAAAAAAAAAAAATAAAAAATGTTATCTGTAGATTCAAATAATATTTTCTAATTTTCAAAAAGGGCCATAAGACTGAATGAAATTATCAGGAGAGTGAGTGTAAACAGAGAAGAAGTCTAAGGATAGAGAATCTTAGGTGACTTTAGTGTCAGGAGATGGGAACATCAGGTGAAAGTAACACACGACACCGAAAATGAGCAGCCTAGGAAGAAAGGAGAATGTCAGGGCAAACTCTTTTTCTAAGAGGAATTCCTTCCTGGATTAAACCAATGAGATGGAAATTCAGAAAGATTTGGAAAAGTGAGTGACAGTTTTGTACTCATTTTCTGTATCTACCAGAAAGAAGATCTGGATATTGTGTGTGAGAGGTTCACAACAAGTAAACTGCAGTCCTTTGAGGATTTAGCCAGTATTTCTACTTACGGCTTTCGGGGTGAGGTAAGCTAAAGTTTAAAGAAGTATGTAAATTATCTTGCTGATGACATTGTCTGTCATTTGTCAGAGTATGTTTTTCAACAGAGGTAGATATTGCAGTTTTTGCCAGGCATAGTGTTGGAGCACTTGGACGGGTAAAGCAGGAAGAATGCGGCGAGTACAAGGCCAGCCTGGGCTATGCAGCGGGTTGAAGGCCAGTCTAAAGCACACAGTGGGACCCTGTCTCTAAAAAACAAAACCAAAACACAAAGACCTGCTATTTTTAACTTGTTAAATACAGTGAGTACTTCAGTTCACAAACCTAATTTATTCTGTTGTTTTGGAAAAGATGGTTATAATTGTGTTTGTATGGGAAAGATTATCATGGTTGTGTTTGTAGAGTTTGCAAACAATAACAAAACTTTGCTAAAAACTTCTAAGAACCAAATTGTTTGCACACAAAAGTGTTCATAAATCATAAATTTGCATAGACAGTAGTGCTGTGGTTCCCAAACTGGGGGACAAATTCTGCAACTAGAACTGTAGAAGGAATTAAGTTCATGAACAAAGTACCACTAAGTATGCAAATTTTAATTTAATTTAGCTTTCCAAGACTGAATTATTCATAAGTACTTAATACACTTTAAATTATTTTATGTTGGATATATTATGTTGTGTGTACCCAACACCATCTTATGAATGATCTAGTCATTGTGTAGATCAAAATACCAACACATGGAAAGTACAGGGGATGAGCAAGGATGGTAAATGATACTGAAAAACCTATAGGACAAAAGACTGAACAAAAACTATAGGGGAAAAAAAGGGTACAAAAGGAAACAAGAACCTATAGATTAAAGGAGATTTAAGAGACCTATGAAGTTGAACGTGGTGTGGAGGCTGAGGCAAGAGGGTCGCAAATTCAGATCCAGTCTGGAAAACTTAGCAACGTTAGAAAGTCTCATAATTTTAAAAATTTAGAAAGGGCTAGAGATGAAGCCCATAAAAGAAAAAAAGCTAGCCTGTGAATGAATTTCATTTAACAGATCTTACCTAGATCTTGATTTGACTGGATTGTTAAAAAAGAGAATTGAGCTAAAGGTGCCACGTATAGGTTGGCTATTTGATAATATTGAATAGAAATTATTTTCTTGATGAAAAAATATTGTGGGGTGGCACATGCCTGTATTCCCAGCAACATGGAAGGCTGAGGCAGGAAGATAACCACCTTGGCAATTTATCCTTGAGGATTCAATCCTAAATACTGAAAAAAAAAATACTGTGGAGTCTTTTTAAAACTTCAAGATACTGTACTAAAATATTTGTGAATAAAATTATTGTAGAACTGTATTGTATGGAAAAAACAGTACTTGCAAAACTAAAGTAGGAATCCTTTATTTTTCTGATGAATTCCTTATGGACACTTTTCTGTCTAATAAATGAAGGCCTACATAGTTTTTGATGGGTACATACTGTTCTGTTCTGAATAATTTACTATATGGAGTTTCTTCAAGCTTTTTCCTTTTGAACATTTAGGCTTGCCATTTTTTCCTTTTTAAGGCTTTGATGAGTATTCTTATACATACACTGTGTTTTGTTATTTCCTTAAGATAAATTTATTGGAGAAAAATATACATGTTTTAAAAATGTTAGTAGTAGTGTTTTACTGCTGGCCCCCTGAATTACAATACAATTAGTGATTTAAAACAAAAAAGATCAAAAGTCATGGGTCTCATTGGGCTCAAATCAAGGTTTTGGTAGAGGAGTCTGTTGCATTCTGGAGGTCATAAAGGACCAGAAAAACTGTTTACTTATTTTTGAGGAAATGAGAGTAAAGGTCAGGGAAGACAAGAAGCCTATCCTTTTCATTTTGGGTTCTCTTTTGTTTTAAAATTCATGTATAACTTTGATTTTTGAAAATTAAAAGGCAGCTTTGTAATTTGGGACAATTTAGATCAGGTGGTCTCAGAGACTCTTACAGTGACCCCTAAATTGATCATGGATTGAATTCTGAAACTGTGAGTCAAAATAAACTTTTCCCATTATAAGTTGTTTGTCTGGGACAGGGATTTAGCTCAGGTGGTATTGCACCTACCTTAGAAGCACAGGGGCCTGAGTTCAATCCCCCAGTACTACAAACAAAAAAAGCAATTTGATTGTCTAAGGCATTTGCAACATTATAGAAGGCTATACTTCTATCGTCTGAATATAACTGTTAATACATTAAGGCTTCACAGTGTTTCCTTTTGGACTTTGAAATACAAAATTTTGTGATTGTGCTAGAAATTTAATTTTATATCTTTTTTTTTTTTTTTTTTTTTTTTTGCTTTTTGAGACAGGGTCTTGCTTTGTAGTTCAGGCTGGCCCTGAGCCCACTATGGTGCCCAGGCAAGCCACCGCGAACTCAGCAATCCTCCTGTCTCTGCCTCCCGAGTGCTGGGATTACAGGCGTGAGCCACCACGCCCAGCATTATATGTGGTAACCGGGGATCGAACTCAGGTCCTTATGCTTGCAAGGCAGGCGCCGGAACCACTGAGCTAACCCTCCGGCCCTTTATATCCTTTTTTAAACATGTCATTGAAGCATTTATTGTTGCCGCATCTTAATATAAAATGGAAAAGACAATTTGGCTGCCTTTTCACTCAGCAATTTATTTTTATTTCGTTCTGTTTCTTTGTCTTCCCTAGGCATTGGCCAGCATAAGCCATGTGGCTCATGTTACCATTACAACCAAAACAGCTGATGGAAAGTGTGCATACAGGTAGAATGCTGTTCTTTACTCCTGTATATTCATCTGAAATGTACCTTTCCACCTTGAACTCTGAGAATACTACCTAATTACCAGTGTTACATTCTCCCTATCTGAACATCTTTCTGTTTCCCAATATCTGTTGTATATTTTTGTCCTTATTTATACTTTTGATTCATTGCACTAGAGAAACAATGCAGTATTTAAACATGTGTGTCTGATTAATTTCACTTAAGAATATGGTCTCAGGGTACATCCATTTAGCTATAAATGTATCAAGTTTATTCATCTTTATGGCAAGAGTACTGGTCCATTATATAAAAAAAACCCATGTCTTCTGTATTTATTGGAAGCAATTCTATATAATTTTAGGAAAAATAATTTCACAGTTAAAACTGTGATTAGCCCTAGTTTTCCTGCCTACAGACCAGCTATCATATATCCACACATAACACTATCTTTACCTCCTCTAACAACAAAGACCCCAGTGGTCCCATATGCTGCAATGCTCCAAGATAAAACTACACCAGCTGAAGATCTAGGACCTTCAACTACATAATTCCTTATTGTTTTAGGATGTATGAACCCACTGCCCTCTGAGTGACTTGTTACATTCCTTACTCTAGGTGTACTGAATAAAAGTGTAGCAAGCCTGGGTTTTTCATCTTTGCTGCCCAGGGTAGCATGGATCAGGCTCAAGCTCAGCTGCTTCTCTAAGTGTCACTTCTGTCTCTTTATTAATTATATCACCTTGTGCCTTCTGGCTCACAGGAGACTAGAACTACTGCAGAAGTTCTAGTATATCCCCTTTCCCTGTTTCCTACACCCGTTCATCTGTTCATGGGCATTTGGGCTGTTTCCAAGACTTGACCTATTACAAACTGTGCCACTATAAACATGGGTGTACATATATTACTGTGGTATGATTCTTTTAATTCTTTCAGGAAGATACCTAGAAGGCAAATAGCTAGATCCAAATGGAACTTCTAGTTTTAGTTCTTTGACAATTTGCCACACTGATTTCCACAGTGGTTGCACTGGTCTGTAGCCCCACCATCAGTGGAAGAGGGTTCTTTTTTCCCCTTAGCCCCACCAGTATTTACTATTGGTTGATTTCTTGATAATACACATTCTTTCTAGAGTGAGATGGCATCTCAGCATATTGTTTAAATCTATATATATATATAAAATAACAAAGGATGTGTAACATTTTCACATATTTGCCATTTCTACTTCTTCATCTGAGAAGTATTCATTTCTGATTCCCATTTTTGGATTGAGTCTTTAAATTTGAGGGTTCTGATCATTTGAAGTTGTTTATATATTCTAGATATTATTCTTTTGTCTGAAAAACAGCTGGAAAAAATTGTTTCCTTTTGTGTAGGTTATCTCCTCACTGTGTTGCTCGCTTCTTTTGCTATGCAAAAGCTTTTAAATAAGACAAGATCCCAGTTGTTGATTCTTTGGGCTATTTCCTATGCCTTTTGAGTTTTGCTCATAAAGTCTAACTACACCAGCACCTTTAAGAGTTGTCCCTATCCTAGTGTTCAGCAGATTTAGTGTTTGTTTTAATACTTAGATCTTTGATCCATTTTTATTTTAGTTTAGTGCATAGTGAAAGACATGAGTCTAGTTTTGATCTTTAGTATGTAGAAAGTCAATTTTTCCAGCACCATGTATTAAAGAGGGTCTCTTTCTTCAGTGAAAGTGTTTGGCTTCTGTTATGGCTTGTATCTAGAGGTCCCCCCAAAGCCTCATGCAGTCATGGATAGGGCTTCCTCAGAGGTGGCTGGATCTAGATTCAATGATACTAGTATTGGTTCATGGTCCAATGCTAGGCTCAGAAGTACTAGGATTAAAGGTGTTAGTGCTGTACACCCTAGTCTGGATAAGATTAAAGGGGCAGAAAGACACCATTAAAGGCCCCTGCTTGTTTTGCTGCCTATGGCTGCTATGATCTATTCCTCTGCCTTGGCGCTAGCCAGCTGTGGACTGAAACCTCTATAAACTGTAAGCTAAATAATCTTTCCCTTTTTAATTTTGAGTGTTGGATATTTTGTCTCAGCAATAGAGAAAAGTAACTAAGCTTCTTTGTCAAAGATAAAGTTGCTGAATATGTGTGGAGTTCTTTCTGCATCTCCTAATGCATTCCATTTATCTTTGGGTCTGTTTTTTGTTTGTTTGTTTATTTTTGTCATTACCATGCTGGTTTTTTTTTTTTTTGAGACAGGGTCTCGCTTTGTAGTTCAGGCTGGCCCTGAGCTCACTATGTAGCTCAAGCAAACCTGGAACTCAGCAATCCTCCTGTCTCTGCCTCCCGAGTACTGGGATTATAGGCGTGAGCCACCATGCCTGGCACTACCATGCTGTTTTTGTCACTGTAGCTTTGCAGTATAGTTTCAAGTCAGGGATTGTGATAGTCCCTGCTTTGCCTGTGTTGCAAGTAATTGCTTTTGTTATTCTACGTCTTTTCTGGTTCCAAATGAATTTTAGGGTTGTTTTCTCTGATTCTGTGAGATATGCTGTTGGTATTTTTATTGGAATTGCACTAAATCTGAATAACAATTTTGGAAGAATGGTCATTTTCTCTATATTGCTTCCTCCTATCTAAGAACAAAGGTTATCTTTCCATTTTCTGATATCCTCTTTGATACCTTTTTTCAGAGTACTGTAGTTTTCACTATAAAGATCTTTTACTTCTTTTGTTCAATTGATTCATAGGTATTTCATTTTAAGGATGCTATTGTGAAAGGTGTAGTCTCCCTAATTTCTTTCAGTGAATTTGTTATTTGTGTATAGGAATGCTATTGATTTTTGAGAATTGACTTTGTATCCATCTATGATACTGGATATGGTTATTAAATCTAGAAGTTTTTTTGATGGAAATTTCAGGTCTTCTATGTAGAGTATCATGTTACCTGCAGATAATGATAATTTAACTTCTCCCTTCTCTTTCCATATCCAATTAGTCTAGCTAATGTTTCCAGAACTATATTGAATAGGAGTGCTCATCATGAGCATCCTTGTCATATTTTTGATTTAGAGCAAAAAAAATTTCAGGTTTTGATGATTTCAGTATGATCTGTGTTCCCTTCTTTTGTCTGAGAATTTAGATAAATTTTATTTCCTCCCTATGGATAAGTTGACACTACACAGGGATAATTATTATAATTATTAGGTGACATTCTTCAAGGATTCTTAAAAGATAAAATATTACAAGTGCTCAGCAAGATGTCTGTTACACGTAGGTATTCTAAGTAAATGGTAGCTGATGATACAATTTCTGCCCCTTTGCCCTTCAGGAGGGTATCACTCTGGACTGATTGCAGGGCTGTGGCTAAAATGCATTGCAGCTCTTGGTTCTTTGTTGGCTCCAGCTCCCAAGTGCGTAACTGGATTGCCTTGCCCTCTGTGAATGGCTGCAGGCTGGATGTTTTACGGACACAATTTCCAAAGGCTGATGAATGGCCTTGCAACAGAGCAAAATTGGGATTCAAGGAATCAAAGTGGCACCTCTGTTCTTACTGGCTATTCACTAGCTGAAGAGAGGTAGAAATCCCTATAATGCCCTAATCCCCACAAATTTCTGCCTAATCCCTAGTCTTTGTCATCAACTATGTAAAGTAATGGAAGGGAAGGAAACATTTCAAAGCATGTAGCACTGGTGCTAGGGAAGCCTTGAGATGTGAGTGAGCTGATATGACTAGAGTCATTTCACAAACCAGGGAGACAACTGTGAATTAATGTCTTCCTAAGCCTGTTTCTTCTAGGCCTATGTTACGCCCCAAGGGGAATCTAGTGGTTCCCTTCAGTGACAGGATGAAGTGCAATCTTCATACTGGGGAAACAGTGCCCTCAGTTCACCCTCCAGCCATCACTGCACATTCTCAGCTGCCATGAATTTAAAAGACTTTGTAGTTACGTGGTCATGTTTTCTCCTTCTTATTTGATCCTTCCTGCCACCTCCAGCTGAAACTAGTACTCTGTAAAGCCCAGCTGAATTCTCCTCTTTTTTCCAGTGTTCTCACCTGCCTTCAATTCCCAGTTTAGGCTAAGTGCACCCTTCTCTAGATCCTGTATCACTTCATACATTATTCTGCATTGTGGTAAATATCTATCCTTTAGAAGGTCTAACACTTTTTATTTATTTATTTATTACAAGGGCCTTTGAAGGCTTGGCACATAACAGTTCCTCAATAAATGATTGCATAATTATAGAATATTGTCCTATTATCTTAGGCAGTTTCACAGCTCTTGTGTAGTAGGTCACAACTCAAAAACTAAAAAACAAGTTTTGAGATAACTTTTTTTTTGGGGGGATAACAAGGATCGAACTTGGGCCCTTGTGTGTCCAAGGTTGGTGCAGCACCACTTAAGCTAAATCACCAGCCCCTGAGATAACTTTATTTTTGGGGGGGGTGGGATAGGGTCTCTGTAGTTCAGGCTGGCCCTGAGCTCACTGTGTAGCCCAGGCAAGACTCGAACTCAGCAGTCCTCCTGCCCTGACTCCTGAGTGCTGGGATTACAGGCGTGAGCCACCATGCCCGGCCGCTGAGATAACTTTTTAACAAAAATGAATTAGAATGATTATAGAAATAGTTGGAAAATTAAATGACAGTTAAGACAACATATAATGTAGCAATGTTGAACCGATTATTGGTATAATTTTCTTTGTTTACTCTGTGCAAATAATATCTGTTAGATATTAATAATTTTATGTTTTTTCTGATTAGAGCAAGTTATTCCGATGGAAAGCTGAAAGCGCCTCCTAAACCATGTGCAGGCAATCAGGGGACTCAGATCACGGTAAGAATGACACACAGGAATGTAAGATTTTGTATAAATGTAAGAGCTTTGTATAAATATTGAAATAAATAAAATTGGCTGTGAGCTTTTTAGGTAATAATGAAATGAATTTTTATTAGTAGAAGCCCAAGGATATCATCTAAGAAGAAAAAAAAAAAGAAAAAATCATTGTGTTTTGTAGCATGACATCCTGTCCCTTGTCTTCTTCTTCTTCTTTTTTTTTTTTTTTTTTTGAGATAGGGTCTCACTTTGTAGTTCAAGCTGGCCCTGAGCTCACTATGTAGCCCAGGCAAGCCTCAAAATCACAATAATCCTCCTGCCTCTGCCTCCCAAGTACTGGGATAACGGGCATGAGCCACGAAGCCTAGCTTTTTAGATTTTTTTTTTTCTGTCCATTGTCTTTAATAAGGGCTATTGGATGGCAGAAATCAGTGCCAGAGTTGTTGGCATTGATATATCATTAAGGTGACTCTAGAGGTCATGAGTTGGAGTCTCAGCCTGGTCAGTCAGTGGTTATGTCTGGAGGCAAGTCACTCAATGTCCCTGACCCTGCATTTTCTCATCTGTCAGGTAGATCAAAGATGTGGGTTGTATGAAAGTTTCATTAGTTAGGAAGAAGTCCAAACATTCAGCCTCATTTCTATAGCATTTCAGTCCTTTGCTGTTCTATGATCCCATGTACCCTGCCGTCATGTTTTACCTCCTGGCTCTTTACCCTTAATTCAAGCTAAAGGCCAGTGTAACCTTTCTAATTCCTGAGTATGATGAAGCAGACAGCAGCCAGAAAAGAACTTGTGTTTTGCAGTGTACATGAAGAGGTAGCCTTACCAGGATGCCCACAGTGTCACTTCAAGGAACTAGAAATGATCTCAGAAATTTTATGATATTCCTTAGTTTGAAAAATATCTTTGAATGCCATGCGATACCATGATTGTTTATAAATTCATATGTATATATCTCACAAAATTATGTGTCTTCTAAACAAGACTGTGCTTTAAATTTGTCTTCACAGGCAGCATGGAACCCCTCCCCCACACCCCCACTTCAGAAATTACCCTTGGCTTTCAGAAGAAGGGAGAGGTCTCCCTGGAGTGGCTAAGAGCCCAAAGGGTGGGATCAGGGGGATCGGGGCCCTTACTTGCCTATGCAACATTAGTAGCAAGCTTTCAGCCCTGTCCCTTGCGGACACAAGCTTGCAAACTGCTGTGTAAGCAGCACCCCAGCCACCATTGGGGTTTTAGTCCAGGAG
The DNA here is from genome assembly GCA_004025085.1 of Thryonomys swinderianus. Taxonomy (NCBI): domain Eukaryota; kingdom Metazoa; phylum Chordata; class Mammalia; order Rodentia; family Thryonomyidae; genus Thryonomys; species Thryonomys swinderianus. Next base: position 34,118 of record PVIC010002123.1, read on the forward strand.
AGCTCCCTCTTGTGTAGTGATGCCCTGGCTAGCATAGACCCTGTTAAAATAAAGACTTTTTGGTGAGTCTTCATAAAAATGAATAAAATAAAGTTTGTCTTCGTGATTTTCACCACAAAGTAAAGAACCCAACATACCCTTAGTAATGAATCAGTGTGGGAGGCAGGAAAAATACCCTTTAATTCCTTTTTCAGTGTGATACTATCCCTCCCCCTTTCCCAGTCAGCGCTTAGATGTGTGCTGTTGGTAAACATCTTTAAATTCACCACTTTAACATCCAGCTTTTGGTGGCAATTGGAGCTTTTGTTTCCATGCAGTTGTATGAATTTATAAGAAAATTAATCTCTGTTTAGGTGGAGGACCTTTTTTATAACATAACCACAAGAAGGAAAGCTTTAAAAAATCCAAGTGAAGAGTATGGGAAAATTTTGGAAGTTGTTGGCAGGTACGGTACAAAACCTGGGAGTGGATCTCTGGGATTTGTCATCAAGGAACACTGTTCTGGTGCTTGTGAATTAAGAAGAGTTGTTGAACTAAATAATGAACAGCAGAACCAGCCTACATGTTGTTCTGGTCAGATTTACTCATCGCCTCCAAGCTTTTTCTCATCTTTGCAGGAAACAGCAGTTAGTCTGTGTCAGTGAGGCTTCATTGGTGCAACCAAAACAAAATGACCTTAACTCCTTGAGTTGAAAAAGAATTTATTAGCAGGCCAGGAGCCTCCAAGGGAAAAGATGTGGACAGCTGCTCCTTGGAGAGGACGGGAACCAGAGTGGTTTCAGGGGTTTAACATTGTGACCTTGCCAGGTATTTTCATTTCCTGACCTTGCTTTCGAATCTGTTTCCTGGAGAGTTCATCTGAGTGGCATAGTTGAGGCCATATGGTGATGTGCCCTTGCCTAAGGAGTGAAGGCTTCCCGACTGGCAGTTCTATCTGCCTGCATCCCAAAGGAATTTACAAAATGTTAGCAGAAGAGAGGACTTACGGCAGATGAAACATTATGTCCGTGGTAGACTTAACCTGCCACTACACAGGACTCCAGCAAGGGCTCTCTGAGTCCACAGATCCTTGAGACACAATAGAGTGTGTTAACTATTTTGCAATATTTCTTTAAAATTCTAAAATGAATCAAACCTTTACCTATAATAGAAGGACATAGACTTATACATTGTTTCTTTGTTTTCCCCTAGAAATAGCTAAACCAAGGGTGAGCTCCTGAAATTGAGATGTATTTATAAAATACAGTGAATGTTTAAATTTTTAAAAATGTTTTACAGTAAGAGACACATTGCCATTCATCCATGGTGCCTTGTCTTTTACTCTAATTTTTTAAAAAATTTAAACATTTAACATAAATTTTGGCCATCCCTTGTATAGGAATTCTGGCTGTCTGTTTTTGTGGTAGGTGTGGTAAAGTAAAATATTGTTACTTTATAAATGGACACAATCTTTCATTTATTGGGGACCACAGAGGGAAAGGTAATGAGTAAAACCAACCAAGAAAAGGCTCTAAGGTACTGGAACAAGTCTTAGAGAAAAAGACTGGTGTTAAGGTCTCAAAGAGAATAAAAACGTACAAGACTTTTTTTTTTTTTTTTTTTTTTTTTGAGACAGGGTTTCACTTTGCAGTTCCGGCTGGCCCTGAGCTCACTATGTAGTCCAGGCAAGCCTCGAACTCAGCAATCCTCCTGCCTCTGCCTCCCAAGTGCTGGGATTACAGGCATGAGCCACCACGCCCAGCACTGTGGTATGTGGTATTGATTGCTGGTGGGCGTGAGTCTCTACGCCTAGCATTGTATGTGGTTACCGGGGATTGAACTCAGGACCTTGCGCTTGCGAGGCAGGCGCCAGAACCACTGAGCTAACCCTCCAGCCCAAAAACATACAAGATTTTTAAAGCAAGAAACAACCCAGGCCTTTTGGGATGTTGTGAAAATAAAACAATAAGTGAAGAGATTGTACTGAGATAGCCATCTTGAGTCTAGTCAGCAACGTGTTAAAAACAGAGAAACAGAGGACTGTTGGATTGAGACATGTAGCATCACTCTCTGTAAAGTCATCTCTGCTTGTTTATTTTCCTGAGGGTAAGACAGTATATAGTAAGTTACTTTTGTTTGTATATATTTTTGTTTAAATTATGTATATCCACCACTTAACCCAAAGGTGTCTCTGGCATCTCCTGTGCATTTTACCGTCTGCTTATCTTTCATTTTGTTTTTCTTTCTAGGTATTCAATACACAACTCAGGCATTAGTTTCTCGGTTAAGAAAGTAAGTTTTTGGTTATTGAAGGATGGTTTTATATTAGGAAAAGAAACAAGATTTTTAATAATTTGACTATCATAACTATGAGAACAGAAAATCATTGTGTCTTCTTTTATCAGCAAGGCGAGACTGTTGCTGATGTCAGAACACTGTCCAGTGCCACAGTTGTGGACAATATTCGCTCCATCTTTGGAAATGCTGTTAGCCGGTGGGTTGATAACCTACATAGACAAAATACTCGGCATTCATCATCTTGATGTAACATCTAACTGCCTTATTTTGGAATCTGTCAACATAGCACCTGCTTTAAGAGTTTGTTTTAATCAAATACACAGACTTGTTTTCACCCCTCCAGTTTATTAATGGAACAGTGACTTCATGTAATCACACTTCTGGGCACATGTTGCCTGTTAGATGTTTTGGTTGTAAATAAGTGTCTCTAGGTGTTTGTCTTCGGAGTATTTGTAATGTAAAATTTTGTCAACATCTAAAGCTGCTTTTCCTTACTTTCACTGTTATCACTCTAGCCTTTCATTTATCATTGAACTTTACTACTTGCCTCCTATATTCCAGACTAGAAGTCGGGGATACAAAGACAGGTGATTTCTGGCCCTCAAAGACTAGACTCGCAAGTGTCACCAAGTCCTGTTATCAAGAAAAACCTAAGAGGGAAACTTACTAGTATACAGACTCCTGTTTGTACCCCTTGCCCCTTTGTTCATCTGCATGTAAACACCACGGTTTCCATCAGAGATTCCCAGCTACACATTAGGACTTTACAAAACCCGAAGTGCCCATGCCACAGTCTGAAAGGACAGGCATGTGTGATGATGGATACACAGATGAACAGAAAATGAGATAGCCTCTGACTTTGCTTTCTCAAGAAATCTTTAAAAGGCAGCTTTCTTTACAGTACCAGATTTTTACTTTGAAGAACAAATTATTCATTCTTGAGCCAAACCAAGTTCTGAACTAGGGAACAACCAGTTTACCTTTAATTACCTGCTCTTTCTTATGAAGTATAAATACATGAATTTTCTAAAGCTGTGTTTCCAAAGCAAAGGGCCAATTGTATCCTACAGTGTAACATTTAAGAGCTTGACTAGATTTTTAAAATTCAAAACTAAGAAAATTCCCCGAGACTGTAAGAGCTTAGGATTCCCAGGAGCAGCATTTTCCAAAGCAGCTTTTTGAAACACTGGCCTCTTAAGACATTTTAAGTGTTGCTGTGTGTAGAACACTGCAAAGTGCTTTCTCCCTAGACATCAGAGGTCACATTACTCTGGATAAGGCTCCAGTATCCATCCAGCACGCCCCTTGTGAGTACAGTTACAGGTTCTGTGCTATGTGGAAGAGATTACAGTAGTAGTAGTAAAACAGAAATTGTTCTTGCCCTCAGAGGATTCTCTGGTTGGGAAGACACAGGAGTCAATTTGCCATTCATTAGCAAATTGTGCTTATTGCTTCACAGGAACACTGCTGGGCATGATGGGAGAGTCTAGAGCAGTGGTGGCAAACCTCTGGCCTCCCTGTTGCCACAGCAAGCTGTATCACTGAAAGTTCTAAAAGGTTCGCCATCACTGCTGTAGAATGAGAGAGGATACCCAGAGAAGGTTCTTCAAAGAAATATTCTTGAGATATAAAGGAGAAATAGGAACTAACTAGCTGTCATTATCTTAGAACTAGAGCTCTGCAGGCAGAGGGACCAGTTTTTGGGAAGGTCTTCAGTCAGAAATAAGTGGTTTATACAATAACCATTTTTTCTCCTAAACTTCCTCTCTCCCATAGACATTCTGCACAACTCCATACTAGAACCTCCTTTAAGTGCTATTTATTATAGTAAAGTATTCAGCAGAGTTGGGTTTTTCTTAAAGTCACATGTTTGGGACTTAGTTAAGATACATAAAACTTTCATCAGAATCAGCTCCTAGAGCTTGAGTTCGTCATGTTCCAGCAATGATTGTAGTGCCTGGAGCAGAGCATTTGTATGTGCCGGCGCTGACTGTGCCTAAGTGGGTGAGTGAGAATGAATGGATGGATGGGCGGGTGGGTGGGTGGGTAGTTGGCTAGATCGAAGGACATGCAGATGGGCAGGTCCAGAGGAACTCAGTAAACCAAGTCTCTGAGGTCTTTATTTGCCAGAGCTTCTGGGAAAGAGCCTTTTGATTCTTTTATAATGTTTGAGTTCCCCAGTATTCTCAAAAAGTCTCCAATTTCCCTTTTGTTAACTAGAGAACTAATAGAAGTTGGGTGTGAAGATAAAACCCTGGCTTTCAAAATGAGTGGCTACATATCTAATGCAAACTACTCAGTGAAGAAGTGCATTTTCTTACTCTTCATCAACCGTAAGTGAAAAAGAACTATCGTAGGAGTATGTGTAGAGACAATTTTGTGGAACCCTGGAATTTCATCCCAGAGTTCAGTTTGGTTAGCAAGAATTTCTAATTTCTGTCCTAGAAGGGCATCCCAGGCATCTACGTGCCAGCCCACTTTTCCTTCCTGCTGGAATTAAGGTTTGAGAAGCCCTTCCTAAGCAGAGATTTCCTCTGCCCTCAGATGAAAGGCTGCCGCTGGAGGCTGCACAGTGAAACCCAGAGAGGGCACCTTTGGTAAAAACGGTGTCATTAAAGAGAGTGAAAGCTGAGATCCTTAAACATTTTTTGCCTTCTTTTTTCTTTTTTGTTCTAGAGAGTGAATTCAGCACCTTTCTGAAGTACACCCCACATCCCCAGCCCTTTTTTATAGCTTTATTTTGAGAGACTCTTGATAAATCATTAAGTTGCCCAGGCTGGGCTTAAATTTCCAGTTCTTCTGCCTGCTCGTCTTATGTGTTGGGATTAGGCAGTACCACGTACCTGGCTAAGATTTTTCTTTATAAAAAGGTAATTTGTGACATAAAGAGTTTCAGGGAAGTAATTAAATGAGTTTAGGTTTTTCCCATATTTACTTCCCGTCCTTATCTCCCTGCTGACGTACTGTGTATGATTCTTACTAAATACAAACTATTTTTAATTTTGCTTTAGAACTTAATTACATATTGCAGAGCTTTCAAAGTTCTACACAGGATTAATTCTATACAGATAATTCTACACAGGATCTGGCTTAATTTTCCATATAGAGATAAAGTATATCTTTCTATTTCTTCAGTTTTAATTTTTTTTTAATCTCACAGGATCTTTACCTTTATTGTCTTAAAAACATTTTGTAACTTCATAGTTTTTTGTCTGGTGTGAGAAATAGTATATTCCCCCTTCCTATTTTAGCAGTTAATCAACTATAAATACCTGGTTATACATGTTTTATAGCAGTAACTCAAAACAATGCAGGAAGTGAAGAGAGAACCATTTTATAGGGAGATTCTGTAAACTCATTTACATTAGCAAGCTTTTCTTCCTACTACATTTGAAGGGCTTCAGCCCGATATATGTAGTAAAATGTGTTACACAGAAGGCTCAGAAAATGTTTCTCATTATTTTTTCTTAACAATGAAGACTGACAGCTTTGAAACATATTTTGGCTACAACGTAGACAGAAATCAGTGGAAATGCCATGTGACTATCCTGTGCCTCTGTCAGGGCTGCTTAGCACAGCCTCCACTGCGTTCCATCAGCGCATCTGTTCACTGTGTCAAGTTCCCAGTCACAAAGAGAGGCCAGGCTGCAACGCACACCTGCCCCTCAGTAGTCCATACACCATGCAGGGCACTTGCTGCCAGAGACAAGCGGTACTCCTTTGGCCTGTGTCAAGTTGCCATGTCTCAGCAGACGGTCTCCAGCTGTCCTTTGTCAGGTGCCTACATATATATGCTCCAGGCCAGTGTCAGGACATGTGTGACTTAGTACAAGGACATTGTTGAAGGGGCAGTGGATGAGGTGAGCACTCAAATAATAGTTTCTTTTTAAAAAAAAATTTTTTTTTTCAGTTTTTTGTTGTTGTGGTGGTTTTAGTCAGGGTCTCACATTATAGTTTAGGATGGCCCTGAGTTTACTATATTGCCCAGGCAAACCTCAAACTCACAGCAGTTCTCCTGTCTCTGCCTCCTGAGAGCTGAGATTACAGGCATCAGCCACAATGCCCAGTATTGTGGTACTGGTGATTGAAATCGGGACCTTGCGATTGCCAGGCAGATGGTGGAACCACTGAGCTAAATCCCTGGCTCAAATAATAGCCTCTTCATCAGTACCATCACAGCCACTCTCCTCATAGAAAATACAAAGATGTGACATGTCCATGGATACAGTTATATAGCACAACAGATCATCAGCCAGTCAGCTGAAATCTGGAGCTAAAGAAGAAGTTTTCGGAAAACAGATCTCTGTTTTGAGTCTTACTTCTCCCATCTTTATTGTTTTTTATCCTGCTCAAACCTGAGTCATTTCCTCAATCACCTTAAACACACATTTAGCCATTTGTACTACTGCCTGGAGTTCTGGAAAACTCACTCTTCCCTTCCTTGCCCAGTGTGGATACCCTACCATTGGAATTCCCTGAGCAGGGCTAGCTGCTTGCTCACTGCACTATTTAGCACACGCATCTCTATAAAAGTGCTGACCATTTGGGTTTGAAAATATTGACCAGCATAGTGTTTCCCACCACTTGGCACATGTAGAATGAAAACTCAGAGTGCACCATGGGCTGCCTGAGAGGAGGGGAAGTGGAAAGGCAGAATTTATTACCCTTTCATCTTTTCCACTGGAGAAGAGAAATTTCCAGGGCTGTGGTGAGATGCTGGAATGTGATAATACACTGCAAGCCCTTTATTCCTGAGGATCTGCTGTGTTTATCGCACTGGAGTCCCTCTTCCTGCAGTGATTCACGGCTTTATATGAAAGTACACCTATGACCTCACCCCTACAGACAGTTCTTATTTTTGTTTTTTTTGTTTTTTTTTATTTTTTAGATCGCCTAGTAGAATCAACTTCATTGAAAAAAGCCATAGAAACGGTGTATGCTGCCTATTTGCCCAAAAACACACACCCATTCTTATACCTCAGGTAATGTAGCATCAAACTCCGTACCTAAAACTTACAAGAATAGAAACAGGCTGTCCTCTGTGAGAGAGGAGGACTTGCTAGTAGCTAGTGCCAAAGTGAGGGAATTTCATATACTATTGGTAAGAGAATGTTCTGTCCCTTTTCACAGCTAAAAGCACAGTTTTCCTTCATTGTTCACTAACTTAGCAGAACCTCAAAGACAGCCTGTGTTATGTTGGTGAGTTGGTGACAGGAAAGTAACCTGTCCAGCCCCTTCAGGAGGGACGGACCACTTGGAAGCAGAGTAGACACATGTGCACAGGACACTCTGAACAGCCCTTCTGCTGGGTCAGTCGGAAAAGCCAAAACAGCTACAGTTTTCTTTCCATGATGGAGTTTTTTGCTTTATGGAGATTGTTAGTGTAACGTAACTATTTCTGGTTATAAGTAGTTCACTTAAATAACTTTGCAATCATGATTTTAGTACTTGCAAAGGAGGGGTAAAATGTCATGGTTAAAAGTAGTTTTTAGGGCCGGAGATTTAGCTCAGTTGTTCTGGCGCCTGCCTCGCAAGCGCAAGGTCCTGAGTTCGATCCCGGTAACCACATACAATGCTGGGCGAGAAGACTCACGCCCACCAGCAGTCAATACCACATACTACAGTGCTGGGTGTGGTGGCTCACGCCTGTAATACCAGCACTTGGGAGGCAGAGACAGGAGGATTGCTGAGTTTGAGGCTTGCCTGGGCTACATAGTGAGCTCAGAGCCATCTGAACTACAAAGCGAGACCCCATCTCAAAAAAAAAGTAGTTTTTAGTTGAAGTACACTACACATGGGATTAGAGTAAAAGATTGACTGCTAAGAGGTGAAGTGACAGTGTGTGCCCGGTAGGGAACAGCCATTCCCTCTGTGACTGAGAGAAAGTCCCCTTGCCAAACTCCCGCATGCCCCCCTGGGCTGAGATGAGCTTTGTTGAAGAGGACACAGCTGTGGCTTACTGGGTGGACAGCTCAGTAAGGTACTTCCAGGGCATAGTCTGACAGGTTGCTGGGGAGAACTGCCCACAAGAAGGGACCACGTGGACCCAAACCTGGCACAAAACCCACTCCTTCCTCCCTTGTCCTTCTGTCTCTACTGCCCAATCCTCACATTACAAATCTCTTGTGTCAGAATAAGCAGTGAAAGATGGCCTTGGGAGAAGAGCACAGCCTCTGAACGGACTCTTACATTTCAGGGATAGAAAGTTCACTTCCATCTATTCTTATTTTGATCCATATAATACTGAAAAGTAAGGAGCAAGCAGATGGTTGGTAACCTTGTTTTTACAGAATGGAAAACATCCAAGGAAGGAAAACGAGTTTCCTGAGGTCAAATAATAAGAATTCCACTAGTTTTAGAATGTGAATAGCATTATTAAAAAATAAATTATCAGGTACATCAAATTACTTTTCATGAATGTCACCCCCAGCATAAACTTGTCAGATAGCTAATGCTCTTATGCTCACTTTACAAATGAAAAGGCAGGCAAAGAATAATCCCAAACTACATAATTCTTAAGTGGCAGAGCCAAAATTTGAACAGCCACTCGGACCTGATCAGGGTGTTTTGATCATTATCACTGGGCCTCCCCAAGTCATCTGGCCACAGCTTGTACTATGTGTGGGTTTTGCCCGATCCTCCAGCATCTGAGGTAGTTGTGCTCTCTCTCCTTTTTTCCTTGCCAGTTTAGAAATCAGCCCCCAGAATGTGGATGTCAATGTGCACCCCACAAAACATGAAGTTCACTTCCTGCATGAAGAGAGCATCCTGGAGCGGGTGCAGCAACACATTGAAAGCAAGCTCCTGGGTGCCAACTCGTCCCGGATGTACTTCACTCAGGTAGGGCGCGTCTCCAGCTGACTCTGTGGTACCTTTGCACTTTGAACTGTGCCCTATCAGGCGTGAGAGCCAAGATTTTTGCCTTGTGCTTTAGAACTTTCTCAGTAAATATTACTTTAATAGTTTTCTTTCTTCGGCATTTACTTGTTTGAGCCTCATTGTGAGAATACTATTGTCCTTGGACCTGGAACCATAAGGCCTGAGTTGTCTTCCTCACTACCTCTACCTGGGACCTGGGGCCATCTTCCCAGGAAAACAAGCTGTCTGAAAACAGAATAGGGAGCATCTGTAATGCCTTCATTTCCATCAGATATGTCCAGGAGGAGGCGGCTCTCACATACACAGGAAAGACTGAGGGTCCAGGCCCCAGGAAGGCAGTAGAAAGGGTGGGAAGGGCAGGGGCTTTCATGTCAGACAGACCCAAGTGACCACCCATGTCACAGCTTTCCTGGCTTCCCTGTCCCAGTCTCCCTTGATACATTTGGAACTGATAAGCCCATGTCTAAGGACAGCTATAAGTAATAAACAATGGACAGTAAGTATTGATTCATCTTAAGACCACCAAATATTGACATGCAGTAAATACAAACAAATGGAACAACTATACATCCACTAATGTTAGAAAAGAATTCAGCACTAATAACCTTGAGTTAACTAAAGATTAATAAAGCTTAGTGGTTATACTAGTAAGGAGAGAGAAGGTGGAAAACAGAAGAATGAAGAAGTAAAATTTGAAAACTTTAGTAGTGGAAGATGAGTAGGAGAGAAAAGTGAGGTGAAAGATTGTAGTAAGGCGTGAAAGGGAATTAGTAAAATTAGATAAAAGTCACAAAAACCAAGAGAAAAAAGACAACAAAATTATGAAAATAAAGAAAGCGAAAAACACGAATGAAGACAAGATGAAAATCCACCTTCCCTTTTAGTTTTGGGTGGCGAGGAGGAAATATGGAATCGCTCCATGGGTTGCCACTGTGGATGTATGAGATGGGGGTGAAGAAGCGCTTGGGAGAGTGGATGCTAACACCTTGTGCCTAGAGCAGAGTGTTGCAGAAGGAGCGACAGCACTGGGCCCATTATCCAGGGCATTTGGGTCAGAACCATCCTCAGGTATGCCTTGGTCCTTATCATCCCACTCTTAGGTTTGAACTATGAGCCATTCAAGAAAATAGGTTTTGCATCCTTTGATTTGCTCTGTTAGCTTCTTGTCTCTGACAAAGTACTTGAGAAAAACAGCTTAAAAAGAGGAAAGGTCTGTTTTGACTGATGGTTTCAGTTTTCAGTCTGTGGTCACTGGGCTTCGTCTCTGTGGGAATGTAGAGCTTCATGGCTAGGAACACATGGTAGAGCAAAGCTGGGAAGCAAAGACAACGCGCTCTCACTTTTATCAGTCCATCAGTTGATTAATCCGTTGATGACATTGGGTCTCTCATCATCCAGTCACTTTCTGAAGGCCTCACCTCTCAACGTTGCTGTTTTGGGGACCAAGACTTCAACCCATGAGTGTTTCAGATGCCTGTCCCTTGAAGAAGGCATAGAGTAAGATTTCAGCTCCTTGGCAGTGGTTTTCGAAAGTTTAATGTAATTTCTTGGGCTAGGGAGACTAAGGGACTAGTCCCCCCTCCCCCACACACAGTTTCTTTCACATCCCTGTGAAGTTTGGAAGTTGGAATCCTTTGGCAAGGATTCCTGGTGTGTGACTCCCTGTTCTTGTCTCATCCTGGTGGGAAGTGCAGAGTGACTTGTTACTTGGTTTTGGTGATACACTTCATCACGGGTCATTTCTGATTCCTTCATCGTTAAATAGTCCATTAACACGAGTTTAACTTTAGGAAGATGAAAAGGTTCTGCAGTAATATACTGAATAATTGCACAACATTGTTTATGTACAAAATGCCATTGAACTCTCACTTTGAAATGCTGAAGTGGCGACATTTATTTACATATATCTGAACCACAATTAAAACCTCTTATAGCAGAAAAATAGACAAAGATATGGGAACTTACACTGATATTTACATTTTAAACTAATTTTAAGATTAGGACTTTGTGTAATGAATTTTATACTTACAAAACTTTTATTTTATACTTTAAATTTGGTCTGAATTGCTTCCATAATAATTCTGTAATGAGGGGCTGGAGGGTTAGCTCAGTGGTTCCGGCGCCTGCCTCGCAAGCGCAAGGTCCTGAGTTCGATCCCCGGTAACCACATAGAATGCTGGGCATGGAGACACGCCCACCAACAATCAACACTGCATACCACAATGCCGGACGTGGTGGTTCACGCCTGTGATCCCAGCACTCGGGAGGCAGAGACAAGAGGATTGCTGAGTTCCCGGAGGCTTGCCTGGGCACCATAGTGCCAGCCTGAACTACAAAGCGAGACCCTGTCTCAAAAAGCAAAAAAAAAAAAAAAAATTCTGTAATGATGAGTATACCTAGTTCTTCTTTCTCCAATACTGTTCCACTTTGGGACCTGGATTTCTGTCATTCATATTCTGAGTCTTGCCACTTTCTTTTTTTGATACAGACTTTGTTACCAGGTCTCGCTGGTTCTTCTGGGGAAGTAGTTAAATCTGCACCAGGTGTGACTTCCTCGTCTACTGGAAGTGGTGACAAAGTCTACGCTTACCAGATGGTCCGTACAGATTCCCGGGAACAGAAGCTCGATGCCTTTCTGCAGCCTGCAAGCAAGGCCCTGCCCAGTGAGCCCCCGGCCACTGACTCAGCGGATAGAGCAGATGGTTCTAGTTGCAAAGCTGGACAGGAAGATGAAGAGATGCCCGAAGTCCCAGCCTCTGCTGAAGTGGCTCCCACCGGTCAGAACACCGGGGCTGCACATGGTGCTCTTGAAGCAGCAGAAAAGAGCGCACCCGCTACTAGCCCAGGCAACCCCAGGTACGCACCCTCCTTTTGGGGAGTGTGCAACTTGCCTTGTGTGTTCTTAAAACTGTCTTCTAACTGCCTTCTGGTGAACCACTTGCATCTCTTGCTTGACGTCTCCTCTGCCTCCACTGGGATAGTGTACAGCCCTGTCCTGTCCACTCTCTCTTTTTTTTCTTTTTTTGGTACTAGGGATAAAACTCAGGATGTCAAGCTTGCCAGGTAGGCGCTGAGCCTCTGAGCTAAATCCCTGTTCGCTCAATGTTTGCTTTTGACCATGGCTTGAAAGCTACCACTACAGTGTCCTCTGAAGTATCTTCAGTGTTGTTGGCTCTAAATATTAGTGTAACACGTCAGAAAGAAAGCAAGAAGATGACTCCTTTGTTTCTAGTAAAACCTGTGATAAAATTGCAATCTCAGAAATGACTAGAGAAGCTTCAAATAGATCTTTCCTTTGATCCGAAGTTGTCAGCCCTTTCAAAAGAACCACGCTTTCTGAATCTAGTTTCTAAAACCTCCCAAATTGAGCTGGTGGTGAAAGAAAGAGAAAAGGAGCAAGGATGAAGATAGTAAAGACTCGCTCAGTTTTGAGTGTTTCCCGTGTAAGCTCTGCAGGTTCTGTAAGGACGTTATCTTGGTGAAATCTGTAAGGTGCTGGCTGTATTTAACATGGTGCACGTGGGTCTCAGGGTAAAGTCACTTGCTTAAGGCCATATGTGCACTTAGGAACTGACTGCCAGAAAGCCTTGCACTGAATTGCCCATTGGACTTGTCTGAGTCCCTGCAGTTTGCTCACGAGTGAGTTATCCCACGAGATGACTTGCGAGGATTTTCCCCAGAGAACTACTGAGCCACTGTTGCACGCCAGATGCTCACAGTGTCTTGTTAATGCTCTTAAATACCTTGTAGAAGCATTTCATTTGTTTTTCTTTCTCTTGGGGACTGAATGATACCACACAGGTAAAGACTTCTTTTTTTTTTTTTTTTTTTTTTTTGTGGGGACAGTTTTGAGTCAGGATCTCTCTGTGTAATCCAGGCTGGCCTTGAACCCACAGTGATCTTCCTGCCTCAGCCTTCCAAATGCTAGCATTGCAAGTATGCATCACACCCAGCTTTGAAGAAATTTTTTTTAAAACAGAAGTCATATCACATCATTCCTCTGCTGAAAAAACTTCCAGTGGCTTCCATCCCACATTATTTAAATCCCTTGTCCTGCCTTGCATCTGGGCTCCCACTTTCTGTCCTCATCACAGCACTCTAGTCCTGTGGCTCTTGCAGCCGATCTGAACGACTCGGCTGCGTACTCTGGCGGCCCTCACCCTTGCTGCGGCCAAGGAAGGCTCTGGCTTCCTCCCTCGGGTCTCAGGGCTCACCCCCGCCAGAGAAGCCTTCTTTGCTGACATTCTCCTCCCGCTTCCCTATCACTCTATTAATTACTTTATTGCCTAACGCCAGTCTCTACTAATAAGTATCCTTGCTTTTTCTCCTGTTGCTGTTTTACTTTCCCACTATGAAGTAATCATCATGAGGGCCGGCAACTGTAACATTGCTGTGTGCAGTTGGTATTTAACAGTGCCTGATGGATTCATGATGGAAGAAGGAAGGAAGGAAAATCAGTTCACCTACTCAAGGCCCTACAGCTCTCGGCCGAACCAGCCTGCAGATCCTAGCTGTGTACAGGCCAGCTGTGGCATCTGAGGACTGTCAGGTCAGGTCAGCAGCATGAGGGAGAATAGACATCTCCCTGGCCTGCTGCTAGCAGGGATCTCTCGGTACCTATGTGGAAGCTGCCAATAGCACAGGAAGGTGTCCCTTCTCCAAAATACCCCAGAACTTGGCTGAGTTAAAAAATTAAAAGAAAGAGTAATCAATTGCTGGTTTTGTTTCTTCATTCCAGAAAGAGACACCGGGAAGACTCTGATATGGAAATGGTGGAAAGTGATTTCCAGAAGGATATGACCGCAGCTTGTACCCCTCGGAGAAGGATCATTAACCTTACTAGTGTTCTGAGTCTCCAGGAAGAAATTAATGAGCGAGGACATGAGAGTACGTAAGTGCTGAGATGTTCCTGGAACTCGGAGGGGCCGAAGTGCTCGCGTGAAGGTCTCGGAACTGCAGAAAGCACTCACATTCCCAGGGTGGCCGCCATGGCGTGCTGGGCGAACCTCTCCCTGACTAACCCACAGCGTCAGCAGTTCAACAAGATTACGAGAGGAGGACAAGGGAGGAAGTAATTCGTTTTAATTAGAATTAATGCACATTCTCATTAAGTTGTAGGAGTCAGAGTACAGCAGTCAGTTCAGTAATTTCCTCTTTGTTTCTCTTTTAACACTGTAATGGTCACCAAAAGGCTCACCCTGTGGATTGAGTGGGATGTGCTGTTACTGAAAGTTGACAGGCTTTTTGGTTCCTGGCACTGCCACCTCCACTGTGCGACTTTACACTTGTGACTTACTCTTTCTGTGCCTCAGTTGTTTCTCATCTATCAAGTGAGATTAATTTTACCTTGGAAAGTTACCTGTGCTGATTAGAGATCAAATATAAATAGACCACTAGTTAAACAGAGTAAGGAGTCAGTGGATATTTTTATATCCTAAGACAAAGTAGTAAGTCATTACCTTCCTCAGAAGATAATGCTCTGACACAGATGCTCTGAGACTGATGCCAGCTCTGCACTGAGTCTACATAATTTAGCCATCATCCCCCATTTCATCTTTTATATCTGCCTATGTACCTGCCTCCCACCCTCCTTCCTTCCCTCCTCCCTCTCTTTCTTCCTTCTTTTGTTTTTTGATTCCTTTGAGACAGGGTCTTGCTGTGTAGTTTCAGGCTGGCCTTGACCTCCCTGTGTAGTCTAGGCTGGCCTCAGCCTCCTAAGTGCTGGGATTATGGTCATGTATAGCCACACTGCATCTACATTTCTTGATTGAAATAAATTTCAACACTATATTATAAAATGTATCTTAAAATAGATTTATCTGGATTAATTTTTAAAAAGGAACAAAGGGAGTAATGAGAGAACAACCTTCCATACTAATTCTTAATCTTTTGAAATAGTTGCTCTGACATAGTACCCTCTTAAATTTTTTCTCTGAGGGCCAGGGATGTGGCTCAGCAGCACAGCGCCTGCTCAGCAAGCACAAGGTCCTGAGTTTGATTCCTGATGCCAAAAATGTTTTTTCTGTCTCAAACACCACTTGTCTGAGCTAATTTAGAAAAGCCTATTTGCCTTTCTCTGTTCCTTGTCTTTTCTTACCACTGGGCAAAAGCTGCGTGTAGTTTCTCTCTACACTGGAGCAGGATAAAAACTGCTTTGTGACTGAGTTTTTGCCAGTTTAAGAAATCAGTGCCATTTGGCTTCTGATTTTGATTTCTCTGAAGACTTGCTCTGTTAGCTCTTACCCTCCAGTATTAACTTTGAAGTTGGGTGCTTTTGAAGCACTTTTAAATTTAAATAATATAAGAACAGTGGGCTGTTTCTTGATTTCCTTAGCAGTCGTCCCCATGGTAGTTTTACATTCTATACACACACACACGTTGTCACACATACATATTAAGTGTGGTCAGGTTTAGCATCTTGCTAAAAGCTAGAATGATTACATATCATCTCATTTTCT
The DNA here is from genome assembly GCA_004025085.1 of Thryonomys swinderianus. Taxonomy (NCBI): domain Eukaryota; kingdom Metazoa; phylum Chordata; class Mammalia; order Rodentia; family Thryonomyidae; genus Thryonomys; species Thryonomys swinderianus. The sequence goes on from PVIC010002123.1 coordinate 49,732, forward strand.
TCTCTTAGTGTTCTGAGGGCGACAGCAGCTGTTGTTATCTTGTATTTTAGATGAGGAAATGGAAGACAGACAAAGTGGACAAGTTATTTGAAACATCCCAACAGGCCCAGGGCCAGGCATGGTAGTAACACCTGCAGTACCAGCCACTCAGCAGGCTAAGGCAGAGAGATCCCTTGAGTCTAGGAGTTGAGGCTAGCCTGGGGAACAAAGCAAGATCTTGCATACGGGTGTCAGGTGTCATGGTACTTGTCTTGTAGATAATGGGTTGTCATTGGCAACAGCCTTAACACACAGAGCTTCATGCAGTATTTAAAAGCAAAATCAGGTAACTGGCCTGTGCAGAATTAAACACACCATGTAATTCTGATCCCTTCCGCCAAAGCTGGGTCTCCAGATATGGCAGGTGTCCATCAGGGCGTGGGAGCCTCCACTCTGCAGACAGGCGTGAGACCCAGATGGTAGGTCCTTCTTTGTGGATCCTTCTTTGGATTTGGCTCTTGAAAGAAAAACACGCTAAGCTCCAAGGTCTGTTGTGAAGTCAGATGTGTGGTTTAGCTTTGAAGCAGTGGAGGGTTCTGACCTAATTTGCCTCTCACAGAGTGACAGGGAAATGCATACAGATCTCAAGGCTGCGGGGACATTAGGATAGGAGTGTAATACAGGTCCTTTATGTGGGAAAAGGCCACGTAAAGAAGAGCCCTGTGCGGTGTGAGGAGATGCTGACCCCCGGGCTACCATCCCCTGCTAGCAGGATTGCTCTCCAGTAGCTGTGAATGTGTCAGCAGGCCATGAGCGTTCAGCACGGAAAAATCCCTGACCCATTTTTAGTGAATTACACTGTTTTCTCTTTCCTCTGGTGCCTCATTATTCAAGATTATTTGATGTTCTCCAGCTTTTAAAATGATCATCTCCCGCCTACAAAGAACATCCTGTAGAGACATTAAGTTTCCAGTTGGAACAGAGGGGAACACTTATTCTAAAAGCGAAGAAAATAAGCCTCTTATGTGGGGGCAGGGTAATCACAGAGCTCATGTAGAAACATGAGAATTTACCTGTGGTGCCCACAACGCTAAGGAAAAGGTAGAGTAAAATAGTGATGCATAGGCTGTGCCCTCATTCTTTCCCTGATTTCTCCAATTTCTCTATCCCTTCTTCCTCTGGGGATTGTGATGTGTTTAGTTCTTTCATGAAGAATAGGTTGCTGGGGATGTAGCTCAGAAGCAGAGCACTGGCCTTTGTGAGGTCCTGGCTTGAGTCTCTAACACTAACAATAATAATAGTTTATAAGTATACACATAGTCATACAGATATATAAGTATAGATAAATACAGACTCATTTGTACTAAATGTGTAGAATCTACAGAACAGCACCTAAGAAACAGTCCTTAAGAAACAGAACATTGCTGTCACCTTTCTGCTTCCCTGTCCTATCCCCTTCCCTTCTCCCTTCGTGACAACTACTACCCTGAATTATGCTATGATTATTTCCTTTTTATTATAGTTTTGGCAGCTGTATTTGTATTCCTAAGAAAATTTAGTTTTTTGGGCCGGAGGGTTAGCTCAATGGTTCTGGCGCCTGCCTCGCAAGCGCAAGGTCCTGAGTTTGATCCCCGGTAACCACATATAATGCTGGGCGTGGTGGCTCACGCCTGTCATCCCAGCACTCGGGAGGCAGAGACTAGAGGATTGCTGAGTTCGCGGCGAGTTGCCTGGGCTCCATAGTGAGCTCAGGGCCAGCCTGAACTACAAAGCGAGACCCTGTCTCAAAAAAAAAAAAAAAAAGAAAGAAAATTTAGTTTTGCAACTCATATTTTCTTTAAATGGAATTATACTGTACTTGTTATATATGAATACACACGTATATTGTATTCCTGAGATGTACCCATCTTGTTAAATAAGCTTTGGTTCACTTTACCCATGTAACGTACTTTCCCTTGTGAATGCGTAGCTTATGTGGGAGGACATGCGGAGGACTTCGGGACTCGGGCTCCTCACCTCCTTGCACGGCCTCGTGGCCACGAGCTGATCCCTGGCTTGGCACACAGGTTGGGGAGCTGTGCTCCAAGCGTCTTTTATATTGGAGAATTACTTCTGAACATAAATGACAAATTGGTCACCAAAGCATCATATTAATTTATGTTCCCTCTAGCGGTGTACAGAAATCTTATTTGCTCATTCTCTTCAGTATTTGGTATTGTGAGATTTTTTTTACCAGTTGGCGATTGTGAAACAGTATCTGATGGTGGTTTTTATTTATATTTCCTTGGTGAGTAAAAAGGTTAGTAAATGTATTTCCTCTTATGTTAAGGGCCTGTTTTTGTTTTTTCCCTCTTGTTTTTGTTTTTTATTTTTTCTAAATTATTTGAGAATTTACTTACATATTCTGGATAGTAATCAGTTACGTGAAAATATGTTCCTTCATTGTAGGGCTTATTTTATGAACTCTTATAAATAGAAGTTCCTTGGTTTAGTATAGGCAGATTTTATCAGTTGTTCTTTATAAGCTTTTGTTATGGTTTTTATGTTGTGGTTTTTAGGGTTTTGGGCTTTGGGGTTTGAGAAAGGGTCTCACTTTGTTGCCCAGGCGATTGTCCTGTCAGCCTTCCAAATAGCTGGGGCTACAGGCCTGCATGCTGCATCCACTGGCTTTTTTAAAATCGTAAGAAATTCTTCCCAACTCTGGTAATCAAGGAAATGCTATATGTGTGTGGTGCTAGGGAAATCCACGCTCTTATGTTGCTTCCTGAAGAGTTTATACTTGATTCTCTTGCTCACCTGGACTTGATTTGGGTGTGTCATTAGATTCCAGTTTCTACTTAATCAGTGAATTATTCTGTATTGTAGTTGCAAGTTTATTTTTATTTTACCATATATTATTTACTCATTTCTTCTTTTTGGCCTTGCATCATCTTGCACCTCCTGTAAAGTGGGGGTCTTTGGTGGCTCCTTTCAGACTGCTTTACAAATTACCATAGACTGGGTGGCTCATTAACCACTAGAAAATTTGTTCTTACAAGTTTGGAGGCTGAGGTGTCTAAGATGACACACTGGCAGATTCGTTGTATGATGAGGGCATATTTCCTCACAGACGATGTTTTCTAGCTGTGTTCATGTATGGGAGACTAGGCTGCCTGGCTCTTTGGGATCTTTTATGTGTGGGGCACTAATCCCAACCATGAAGATGTATCCATCATCCTAGGACACCAGGTCTTCTATCACTTTGAGGGTTAAGATTTCACATATGGGCCTGAGGATTAGCTCAGTGGTTCCGGCGCCTGCCTTGCAAGCGCAGGGTCCTGAGTTCGATCCCAGTAACCACATACAATGCTGGGCATGGAGACTCACACCCACCAGCAATCAATACTACATACCACAGTGCCAGGCGTTGTGGCTCACACCTGTAATCCCAGCACTCGGGAGGCAGAGGCAGGCGGATTGCTGAGTTCGAGGCTTGCCTGGTCTCCATAGTGAGCTCAGAGCCAGCCTGAACTACAAAGCGAGACCCTGTCTCAAAAAAAAAAAAAAAAGTTCACATATAAGTTTTGGAAGGACACAAACATTCAAGTAGTGGCAGTGGCAAACTAATACTGCCTTGTATAATTCACCTTATTTGAAAAGTATTTACGTTGGATTTAGAATTGCAGACCAGAAATTGTTTTTCCTTAGAACATTGAAGGTATTTTTCTGTCTTTTTCTATCTTTCCTATTACAGTTGAAAATTGAGCCATCAGTCTTAAATTTAGTAGAGGATGACCTCTCTTTTCTGAATGCTTTTAAGATGTCTTTTCTTGATATCCTGCAGTAACTCTGCTCATCAGGTATAGGTTTTGTTGTGTTTTATAGAACTGTAATTTGATATTTTTCATCATTTCTGGTATACTTGGAAATACTTTGTCTTCAGTCTTCAAGTATTAGCCTCCCCTTCTCTATCCCTTCTGGAACTCAAGTGATATATTTATTATCATCCATGCCCTTTTTAAAAATATTTTTTTCTTTGCTTCTCTTCATGTTTTAGATAAATTCTTAGGGCCCACCTTTCAGATAATTATGTTATCAACATGAATCTGATATATCCATCTTGATTTTAAATTGTAGTTAGTACATCATTTTTATAGTTTTTATTTGGTTCTTTTGGAAATCTCCTTGATCATTTTTGATAATGGCTCCCTGCTTCCTTATAGTTTTAACATACTGAACATCCTTATTTAACTTGTTCTTTATTTATATTTCTAAGCTCAGATCTTATCTTGTAGCTTCTTAGCTTAGTTCTTGATATTATATCAGAAGTGGAGATGGATTTCTTCAAGAATAACTTGCATTTGATTCTACCATGGGCATGGGAGAACAGTCAGTTCTCGTATCATTTTAAACTGAAATGTCTGCTTCAGGTTTTTGAGCATCTACTTATTGTAAATTCTGGCTACAAAAGCGGATGAAAATTGCATCTCTGGGAAGTCATTTTTTACTACTTAGCAACACCAAAGTTTGAGGTAGCACTTTTTTTTTTTTTTTTGCTTTTTGAGACAGGGTCTCGCGTTGTAGTTCAGGCTGGCCCTGAGCTCACTATGGTGCCCAGGCAAGCTGCCACAAACTCAGCAATCCTCCTGCCTCTGCCTCCCGAGTGCTGGGATTACAGGCGAGAGCCACCACGTCTGGCATTGTGGTATGCGGCGTTGATTGTTGGTGGGCGTGTCTCCACGCCCAGCATTGTATGTGGTTACCAGGGATCGAACTCAGGTCCTTGCGCTTGCGAGGCAGGCACCGGAACCACTGAGCTAACCCTCCGGCCCTGAGGTAGCACTTTTGTTTACTGCTATTTGAGGGAGAGTAGAGGTGGAGTAGAGCATAGTATAGTTTGCACTCGGCGTATAGCCCTCGGGATCTCCTTCATACCTGGGGCGGTGGTCTCCTGTTCAGACTCCTCATTTCAGGCCATCTCTAGAATTCTGTCTTCCTTTTACACACTCACAGAGCCTGTGAAAATGCATAACGCCTGAGATTCTTTGGATCTTTAGGGAAATAGAGCTTCAGAGTTCTCATGACTTTTCTAGGTTCTGCTTTGTCTGATTTTTATCCTTGGGCATTCCGTAATATTTTAGAAATTTTTGTTGTATTTTAAACAATCTGTTATGTGTTCTGCAGTTGCTTTGCCTTCAGCAGGAGGCTCAGTTCAGCACCCTTGCTGTCCAGTGTACAGTTCTAGTGCTGTGCTGCTTAGGTTGGGAAGTGCTGTCAGCAGGGTTTCGTTACTTTTTGTTTTCCAGCTCTGCGGGAGATGCTCAAAAACCACTCCTTTGTGGGCTGTGTGAATCCTCAGTGGGCCTTAGCCCAGCACCAGACCAAGCTATATCTTCTTAACACCACCAAGCTTAGGTAAGTCAGTGAGTATTTGGGAAAAGAAAGGCCAGTATTCTAGAAGAGCCACTGACTCCTCGGGGTTGTATATAGTGACCTGTCACTGCTGTGTTAGGAATTCTACTCCCCTTGATATTTTCTTTTCTAGTATAAGTGCGTAACTTCTAAGGCTCCAGATCACAGCTGCATTCAGATTTTTCACGACACATACAAATCCAGGCCATTACCAGAACTGCAGCTACAGGCTGGACATCCCTAATCTGAAATCCAAAATGCTCCAAAACCTGAAAGGGTTTTTTGAACCAGAAATCAAACTCCGGACCTTGTGCTTACAAGGCAGGGGCAATGCCACTGAGCTAAATCATGGGCCCTGAAAGCCTTTTATACGAACAGGATGCTACAAATGGACAACTGCCTACCATGAAACTTTGTCTCATGCACAACAATTTTTAAAATATTATATAAAATTATCTTCATGTCTAAGGTTTATGTAAAATACAATTATATGTCTTGTTTAAGACATGGGGCCTATCCTCAGGATAACTTCTATATATACAAGTGGTATAAAATCTGGGAGAAAAGTGACTTAGAGATTTAAGTAGGAGAAATGGTAAACAAGCAAAAATATTTCTTAAGTTTCACACAAGTTACTAAAATCCTCTTACAGCAGCAGAAGAGTGGGGACAGGCCAAACTTAGGGTTCAAACGTGTCTCTTTGGAGGCTGGGTACCCACAACCTTGTCTGGAGAAGATGTTGAAAATTCTAGCTGTCTGGAGGAATAAGATCTTGTTAGACACTTATCCAGGTTGCATGACCGGGCAGAACCATCCGTGTGGGCTTTTTGTTTCAGAGATACTTCTCTCATTTGTCCCTATTGGTTGGCTCCAAGCATGGATTCAGCTTTTTCTTAAGATCACTTCATTTTTATTTTCAGTGAAGAACTATTCTACCAAATACTCATTTATGACTTTGCCAATTTTGGTGTCCTGAGGTTATCGGTAAGTTTATCACCTCCTCCTCACTTGTGAAATTTTAACTGGTCATTTCTGAAAATAGGAATTCTATAGTATCTTCCTTGTTATATTAAATAAGGAAATCACATCATAGTCTTGATGTGATATCTTCCTTGCTGTATTAAATTTTCTTAAATATGCTGCTTAAGTTTCTGTATTGTGCATTTTATATATGGAGATATTAATTACAATAAAGTTTTGTATCTTTTAGCCAAATAGTCATTTGGTAACCAACTTAAATGTTACTATAGGAGTAGATATGTATCTACTTAAACTTAGAAAGTAAATACAGAGATCAGCATTCTGTAAGACCATGGTGCTACAATCAACCCCAGGGCCTTGTGTGTGCCATCCAGGTACTCTGCCACTGAGTTTCATCTCTGTAGCCCTAACATGGTTCATTTAATTTGGTTTGTTTCTTCCAGGACTTTCAGTGCCTAATTTTTTTTTTTTTTTTTTAGATAGGCTCTTGCTTTGTTTGTAGTTCAGGCTGGCTCTGAGCTCACTATGTAGCCCAGGCAAGCCTCAAACTCAGCAATCCTCCTGTCTCTGCCTCCTGAGTGCTGTGATTACCGGCGTGAGCCACCACACCTGGCTCAGTGCCTAATTTTAATTGAGTAAAAAACTCATATTACCTCTATCTAGAATTTTTTTATTTGATAAACTCTGTAACACTCCCTACTAGAATTTTAATTAGGATTGTTTTGAAAATGTAGATCAGTTTGAGAAAAGATATTGTTAGGTTAATCCTTTAGTATTTTACATACTTTATGGCAGTAAATGGTAAACAATTTTTTTGTTTCCAGTAGGTTATTGCTAATATATAGACATACACAGGAATTTTGTACATCGATGTGATACCGTGCAACCTTGCTAAACTTACTAGCTTTAGAAACATTTTTATAGATTCTATTAGATTTTCTACATAATCATGTCATCCAAGCAAATAGTTTACCTCTTCCTGTCCAGTCTGGATAATTTTTTTTTGTCTACACTAAATAAAATTTTCAGTAGTGCTGAGTAAAAATGCAAGAATGGAAAACCGTCTCTTCTTCCTGATCGTCAGAGCAAATAATTATGGGTTTTTTTTGTTTTTTTTTTTCCTTGGGCATCTAAATTAGGTACGGTACCATTTGAGCTAAATCCCCAGCCCTTAAGCCTTTCATTATTAAGTATGATGTTAACCATAGTATTTTCATAGGTGCTCTTATGAGGGTGAGAAAGTTCCCTTCTATTCTTAATTGGTTAGTCTTTATTTAAAGAATAGTATTTATTTGAATTCCTTTTCTATAGCTACTAAGATAATCATGATTTTTCTTTAGTTTATTAATATAGTGTTAATACATTGACTGCTTTTTATAAATGTTAAGTGTATAAATTTTCCTCAAGTGCTACTTTATCAGATTCCCACAAAATTTTTTTTTTTTTAAGACAGGATCTTGCTTTGTAGTTCAGGCTGGCTCTGAGCTCACTATATAGCTCAGGCAAGCCTGCAACTCAGCAATCCTCCTGTCTCTGCCTCCCAAGAGCTGGGATTACAGGCGTGAGCCACCACACTCAGCACTGTGGTATGTGATATTAATTGATGGTGGGCGTGGGTCACCATGCCCAGCATTCTATGTGGTTACTGGGATCAAACTCAGGTCCTTGTGCTTGCAAGGCAGGCGCTGGAACCACTGAGCTAAATCTCCAGCCTAAATCTTTAAGCTAAATCTAAATCTTTAAGCTAAAGCTAAATCTTTAAGCTAAAGCTAAATCTTTTTTGAGACAGGGTCTTTCTTGCCTTATAGTTCAGGCTGGCCCTGAGCTCACTATGTAGCCCAGGCAAGCCTCTAACTCAGCAATCCTCCTGCCTCTGCCTCCTGAGTGCTGGGATTACAGGCATGAGCTACCATGCCTGCCATTGTGGGTGGTACTGATTGCTGGTGGGAATGCATCACCACACCGCACGCTGTGGTATGTGGTTACCAGGGATCGAACTCAGGACCTTGCACTTGCTAGGTATGCTCCAGAACCACTGGGCTAAATCTCTAGCTCCCACAGAATTTAATATGCCATTTTCTTTCAGTTCAAAATACTTTATAATTTCCCTTTCATTTCTTCTTGAACCCACAGATTATGAGAACTGTGTAAGTTAGTTTTATTGCCTAGGAACTTTCCTAAGATTTATTGCTGGTTTTTAATTTAATTCCATTTGGTCACAAAATGTACATGACTTGATTCGTAATTCTGTATGTATTTGAAAACAACTTATATGCTCCATAAATTTTAATTGATAGGCTCAAATCTTATATATTCTCATTGATTTCTAATTACTCTTTTATAAAGGGATATTGTGAATCTGTCAGTTCTTCTAATTGAGTCCCGTTGTGAAAAACAACACTATACTGTATGTTTACAACATATGTAAAAGTATGACAACAGTAACAGAAGAGAAAAAAAGAAAGATGGCTTTTACATGTTATTTTTATCATAGGTTTGGTTTTTCTTCCCCATTCTACTTATATTTTCTTCTTGGTTGAATTATGGTTGAGGTGGTAAAAAGGATGTATTTCTTTTCCAGAAATATGAAAGTAAGTTGAGGCTTTAAGGCTATGTAAAAATACCTCCCTGTGGTTTACTGAGGTTGAAATCCAGGAGTGTTCTATCATTGAGCATTTATTTATTTGCTTGCTTACTTAATTACTGATTGAGACAGGGTCTTGCTGAGTTTTCCAGGTTGGCCTCTAACTTGGGATCCTTCTGGCTCAGTTTCCCAAAAAGCTGGGATTACATATGTGTGCCACTGCCCAGCACAGGCTGGTTTACTACGTCTTGTCTTGTTGAAATGCCCATTGACAAGAAAATGGTTTCGTTGTGGACTGTCAAGCCATTTACTTGAGGGGAAATGGCCAGTCAGTGTTGTGTTTTTTCACCCGCTGTTCTGATAATGGTTTTGTGACTATTATGCTAATACTTCTGTGGAAATGCAGGCTTCATTTAGCTACCCTGTTAAGGCTTGCTCCTTAAAAGTCTTGCTCTTTTCTAGGAGCCTGCACCACTCTTTGACCTTGCCATGCTTGCCTTAGATAGCCCCGAGAGCGGCTGGACTGAGGAAGATGGTCCCAAAGAAGGACTTGCCGAATACATAGTTGAGTTTCTGAAAAAAAAAGCCGAGATGCTTGCAGACTATTTCTCCTTGGAAATTGATGAGGTGCGATAGCAGTTCTTGTACTTCTGTTATATCCTCCAAATGAGGGACATTCCTGCATGAGGACCAGGAGACAGGCTTCCCCCAGAAGCAGCAAGTGACCTGCAATGTCCTCTCCTCTCTCCCTCCACTTGCACTGTCTAGTTACAGAACTATCCATCCATGTCACTCTGTTCTCAAGGTGGAGAGATGAGGGAGAGATGAATCTCAGAGTCCCTGCAGGCCAGAGTAAATAAGACTGCCACTTCTGGGGTTTCTTCCTGTTACCCTTCATCTTTGGGGATTTTCATCCTGCTTCATTCATTGGTTAGTGAGCATATCCAAAGGGAAGTTTCTGCTGCACATCAAGACAAAAAGCTGCTTGAACTGCTTAGCACCTCTGCCCCCAGTGCCCAGACCAGCTGAGTACTTAGAATCCCAAAGTGGCAGGTCTGAGGACAAGGCCTGGGGAAGCACTATAGAGTAATGTAGTTCATTTAACTGTAATGGCATTATTTCTTTACCCCTTTCTGGCCATTTCCTGTATGCAGGAAGGGAACCTGATTGGATTACCTCTTCTGATCGACAACTATGTGCCCCCTTTGGAGGGACTGCCTATCTTCATCCTTCGACTAGCCACCGAGGTAATGATCAAGCAGATGTTAGGGGTGTGTTTGCGCGTGCTAAGGGAGACGCTGCGTGATCCCACTTGCAGACTCCTCTGAACCACAGATGACAAGGGTACAACAGCTGATGGCTCCATGATCACCAGTATTCATCAGCAGTTACTTAGCATTATCTAGGAATCCAATCTACATTCTTAATGCAGCTCCTTCTGGAAATGAACATGTTTAAAGCGTTAATAGTCTTGAATTATGGAATTTTTTGGAACAGGTAAATTGGGATGAAGAAAAGGAATGTTTTGAAAGCCTCAGTAAAGAATGTGCTATGTTCTACTCCATCCGGAAGCAGTATGTATCCGAGGAGTCGACCCTCTCAAGCCAGCAGGTACCGTGGTGAAGCAGTGGCACTCTGGGAGTGGGATGGGCCCCCACACAGCATTGCATGTCACTGCAACAAGGTTCAAACACAATGGTTGGCTTTTATTTCCTTCTGCTGGTCTAGAACATACTCCAGAATGACTTCAAAAACTCAGGTGTAGAAACACAAGCCATCACAGTGAGACGAGAACCTGAGTTAGACTGTGCAAGGCTGCTGGCTCGGTAGCTCCCTTTGTAGGCAGTTAAGTCCAAGTCTTGGAATTTTAGGTCACACTCCCCTGTCTGTTTACATCTGATCACTGCGCAAGGCTCTATAATTCCCCTCACGGGTCAATAGGATACAAAGAGCCTGGGTTCCTAATGTTTGTCCCCTCTTCTAGTTAGGTAACAATGTTTTTCAGTCAGGAAAGGGGTAGAAATAGTGCTCTTGAGCACATCACCACCCAGCGAAATTCCTTCTTGAGGGGAGGCGTCTGCTCCAGTTTCACCCATGAGGAAGCTGCAGGACAGCTGGCGTGCTCAAGGATTCCCAGAGATTTTACGTGGTAGAGCCAAGCTTCAATCTTAGGTCCTGTTGGCAACTATTTCTAGGGAATTTCTCACTCCAGCAATGAAGACAAGGCAGCACACTTGCCAAACTGCAGAGAGTATCTTTTTGATTGGAAAAATATACTTCAAGAAAACAACCAGTGACAGCATTTTTTTTTTTTTTTTTTTTTTTTTTTGCTTTTTGAGACAGGGTCTCGCGTTGTAGTTCAGGCTGGCCCTGAGCTCACTATGTAGCCCGGGCAAGCCGCCGCGAACTCAGCAATCCTCCTGTCTCTGCCTCCCGAGTGCTGGGATGACAGGCGTGAGCCACCACATCTAGCATTGTGGTATGCGGTGTTGATTGCTGGTGGGCATGAGTCTCCACGCCCAGCATTGTATGTTGTTACCGGGGATTGAACTCAGGTCCTTGCACTTGCGAGGCAGGTGCCAGAACCACTGAGCTAACCCTCCGGCCCGACAGCATTTTCTTGTACACAAAACAACTAAAGCTTAGGAGAGAAATGACATGACAAAATTATCTTCATTTTTTTTTAATCTGTGGAGCTTTTTAGGAATATATGGCTACTTGAATTTGGTTGTGATCTAGATACAGCAGTTGCCATCCAGATATCAGCCACGATCCAACAGTGTGTTAGATTCTGCTACTGTCAGCAGATCCTCCCTCAGTAGAAATAGAGGCCCCACAGGAGATAGTTCCACAGACCAGTGGTTGAGTTTCCCCTCAAAAGTCTCGTTCTGTACAGTCAGGTCTATGGGGTCCCCATAAAACTGGTGTACAGAGGCTACCCAAGTCTAGACCACACAGCCCATGTAAGCCACAGAGACTTTCCAGGCCTGGTGTCCGTCCATCAGCCAGGAAGCCAGTATGTGCCAGGAGGCTTCTAACATCTAACATGTATTCCAGAATGAAGTGTCTGGCTCTTCCCCAAACCCCTGGAAGTGGACTGTGGAACACATTGTCTACAAAGCTCTCCGCTCACACCTTATGCCTCCAAAACATTTCACAGATGATGGAAATGTCCTGCAGCTTGCTAACCTGCCAGATCTATACAAAGTCTTTGAAAGGTGTTAAATAACGATCACTTATGGTACCTGAGGTATTCTGTTTTGTATCCTGATGTTGGTGGGGAGGACTTGGGGTTGCATACGTGCACTGGTGGCACACCTTCATGCACGGTGAGTTCATTGTAAATAAATTGTCAGATGTGTCCTAAGATGGTTTCCTGTTACTTCATTACACATGGAAATTTTTCTAGATCTATTTTTGTTTATTATATACCAGATTATCTTCAAGAATCCCAAAAGAAGACCGAAAGCCACTGCGAATCTGATATAGTGCTGTTCAGGCACCATTAAAAATTCTAAAAAGTTCTTGAAGGTTTCTTAGATCATTCTGTGATTTGATTCTTCCTGTATTCTGGTAAACCATTAAGTGCTGTATATATGTGTCAGTTCAGATGTCTATGAAAAGACTTGCAAAAGTAAAAGATAGCAACTGTTGAGTAAAATTGAATTATGAATTTGTATCTTTAGTGACCAAGTCTAATCAAAGGAAAAACTTGAAGGAAGGACATAGTCTTTATCCATTCTCTCACTGGTATAAATTCCTTTAAGTTAGTCTACTCTGTTAATGGCTGTGGCTCCTAGCCACTTAAGTGTCTTGGCATTCCTGATTGAAGGATAAGTAAAACTATACATTTATCAGTGCCAAAATGCCCACTTAAGAGCCTTCAGCATAAAGAGAAAGACTGCCTCTGGTTTTAAGATAAAATCTAGGTACAGTGTTATCTCATTTCACAAACTTAAATTCTTTCCATGGCTTAGCTGCAAACTGGATTGGATGAGAACTGAATCAAATTGAGTAGGTAGGTTCACTGTTGACCTTACGGCTAAATTCGGTTCTGGTTCTTTCCAATTCGGTTTGCAACTACACTTACGGAAAGAATGACGTTCGTGAACGGAGTACCACTGTAGTAGGGCTCAATGAAGAAAGTTCTATAGAAAAGACCAAAATATGAAAAGAGCAATGGAATGGAAGCAGTGTATTTGTCATGCTATAGGAAAGGCAGGATCCGTTTCTGGCAGTTAAAAGTGAGGCTCCCGGAGTGAACCCAGGAGGTGCACAGGCAAGTGACGCCGAGTAGAGCGGAGTACGGTTCCCAGGGGAGGAGCTGGACCACACGGTGTTAATTCCAAGTGGGAGATGGGAGGTAGAGATGCATTTCGGAAAATCCCCTCACCCACCACGAGCCACACAGCTACTGTCAGTATTACGAAATTTTCAGGAAGTCGCTTCAAGAGACTCGTGTCCTTGTCTTTAAAATGAAGGGGTAATTACTCTAAAGAAGGGAACAATTTTTGGATGTTTTATTCACTTTTGAGTTTATTATCTAGTTCCAAGTCTAGTTTTATTACTTTAAATGGCCTTAATTCATTAAAGTTCCCCCCAATATATTTTCTGTGTAAGTACTTTGAAGCTACATAATCATTTCCATAAAACCACCTTGATTCTGACAGCAAAAGAACATCACAAACCCTGCAAAGTGTTTATGTCTGTAACTTGATGATTAAAAACAAAACAAACTTTAAATTGAGAGACTTCAGAGAAAATTAAAAGTTCTGAGAAGAAAACGTTCTCTATTCCAGATTATTTTTCGTTGCGCGAGGAAAGAAGAGCAGCAAGACAGGAGGGATATAGTTGCCACGATTTGCTCTTAAAGGCTCCTGTATCAAAATAAATGTGCCGGTAGCCAATCACGGTTGGCAAAAGTGTGTATTTAATAGAATCTTTAGGCAGATTTCCTACCTGCCTGCCCTGCCCTCTCCCACCTTAGGGCCCTAAGGTGCCTGAGGCTTCATTTCACAAATAAGCAGCAGATGAAAATACTTTACAAGGTACAGCACAGTGGATGTGGAAGACTAAGGACCCTACTCTTGCTTTAAGAGTAAGTCTTGGACTTCCTGCCCCATGCAGTAAAGTAAGTTTTATATACAGTGTCCATATATTTTCCTAACATTTTCTTATATAAATTTAAATATTTTACAAAAAAAGTTTTCTTCCTTGCAAACATAAATTCGAGTGAAACACAGATGTCCACCTCCGAAGCTGTTTTCTTCACTAAAGTACAAATGCTGACAGGAAGGGTAAATGCTTTTTGCCCACTGGAGGTCACTGAAGTCTGCACTGCGCTGTGCAGAAGGCACTTGTGTTTTCTGAGGTCTCCAGCAAGTGTGTCAGCGCTCGGAACTGCTGTCCTCCAGACCCCAGCCAGGCCTCCAAGTGCCCAGTCACCGAGGCAGCTGGGGGCAAGTGCTGAGTAAACATGATTCTAAAATTACAGAAACGAAAAGTAAAAACAGCATGGACCGGTTCTTAGTGTAGAATAAAACTACAAACAAAATCCAAGTGTTCATTCACGAAGATTCAAACCTGCTTCATTCTCATAAATTATAAAATACAAAGGTGCCTGTTTTAATGACAAAACTCAAACAGTACTGAAAGGGGTTTGTGTCAATATACAAAAAGTCAGTCCCACTGAGCCAGGGCCCACGGAGCTGCACACGGGCCAACGGGGGACCTCCTACTGCTGGGCCAAAAGTGCCGTCCTGTTGGCCTTCATCTTCTCCAGCCGCTTGGCTAGGTGGCTGTTGGTCATTTCCATCTCTTCTATCTTGTCCAGTGCTGTTCTTAACTAGAGATGGGGAGAACTCAGTTATTTTACATGGTCAGAAACAAAACTAGCACTACTCTTCACCTTTCTCCAGACTGAAGCGCTGCTGATCGTGATGGACTTGCACAGGATCCTGGAACACGCCACCACCCCCCACCCCACCCCACCCCAAGTCAGCTAAAGATGACAACAGTGGGCTCAAGGTTGATTATTTAAAATCACAGAAAGGATATAGAGAAGTTGTAGGAACAGACTTGCTCTGGAACAAAAATTAAAACTGCTGTTTTACTTATTAGCTAACTGACCAAAACATACAGGTAAATGGCAATTGCTGCATATCCAAAACCAACCCAAAGGAGGAACAACAGTGCTATTTCCATAAGACTTGATGTGCTATTAAATTTCTTATGCAAGACACTTATCTCCAAAGGATTGTCTTTTAGGGCTGTACTATCCGTAGGAGCATACAAAAACAAGTACCTCTCGTTGTAGCTTCCTCTTTTCTGCTTTCAGTTCATCTTCAACTTTCTCCGCATTCTCAGCAGCAGTTTTATATCTCAGCACCTGTCCCTCAAGCCGGCTAATCTATAAACAGAAGAGCGTGAGCTTTTCATATTTGTCACCACTGTTTAGCCAAGATGGAATACAATCTCATTTCAGTTTCCAAGTACTAACAGATCCCCTTAGGGTGACTCACAGCTCCTCTCAGAACTATTATTTATAAATCAAGAAAAGTTCTAGAGAGAATTATAGTTGTAATCATCACAGGGCCAATTTCCCGTGTTAAATTTTATGATGATTATATTGTTCAAGTGCCATAATAGCATTGCAAGAGGAAATTCACTGGAATTTTTAGACTTTTCAAATGTTTTATTATAAGCTATGATCTTGAATTGTCCTGAAATAGCTACAATGAACAGTTACAGCCCAATTATGTTTTCAGCAAAAAGAGAAGCCTGAAGTGCCCTGCCAGGTGCACTCTGCTGCCTTTTCTATTTGAACACAGAGTTCTTTTAAAACTCCAGCTAAGGCAGCCCACAGAAACCCAGGCACTCTTAGTTTTAGCCATGGTGGGTTCAAGATGTGTTTTTATTAAAAAGGACTTCGAGTCACTTGGTACCATAGAGAAGTACTTACACTTTGCTCCAAGGTAGTTATATCTTGTTCTGCTTTTGAAAGCTTAAACTTGTATTCACTTATTTGTCTATTGGCATCTCCTAAAACAGAAGATAAAAAAGAATCCCCTTCATCTCCCAGAGAGGAAAGTCGGAAGCATGAGGCAGTGATGCCCTCGGCAGCATGTAAACGAGCACATAGTCTAAGATGATGAGACAAATACTCAGCAGCCAGCAGCGAGGTCCAGGATTCTGTACACCCAAGAGCTCCAGCACTCACGCTGCAGCAGTGGCCCTGGGTCCACAGGGTAAAAGTCACTCTTTACCCTTTCAGGAAGGTGAGAAGCTGAGAAAGGAGCCCTGCCAGAACAGCAGGACCCTGAAACTCACCTGCAGTCCTCTGGGTCACGGAGCCTCCCTCTCGCAGGGCTGGGCTTGCTGTTCCCAAGAACCCAGCCCGCACCTTCCCATCTCCCAGGCTGCGCCTTGCCCTCCCGTTGCTCAAGTCCCGTGCCACCCTACCTCTGATTCAAGCCTTGGCCTTCTGGAACTGCTCATTTTCATTGTAAGTACTTGTCAGTGCTTATAAGGCTTCCACATCTTTGTTGCATTTCCATTCTTTTTATATCATGCTTTTAAAATATTGCATGTCTAGAAGAGGTCTTAGCTTTTTTTTTTTCCTTTTTGCAGAACTGGGGATAGAACTTGGGACCTTGTACTTGTCAGGTAGTCAGTGGCACCACTGAGCTACATCCCTGGCCATTGTCTTAGCTTTTAATAATTTTAAATGATTATTTGCAGTACTAGAGATTGAACCCAGGACCTTCACACTGAACTAGCTAGTGCACTGCCAGTCATGTCCCTATATCCTCCACATCGAACATTCTATAGCAAGAGAGTCCTGAGAACATGTAAAGGTGTTAGCTGATAACCCAAACCAGAAGGAATACTCGCCCAAAAGGTGGTACTACACTGAGCCTAATCCAAAACGTCTTTTCTATTCAACCTAACATAAAGTAGATGAAAAGGCCACATAACAGTCAAAATTTTAAAATCAGGTGTCAGAAAAGCCACCTTTGAATCCCGAAGTCTCTCCCCTACCTGTGAATTGCACATCATCACTAGCAAAGGGTACCTACAGGTGGACGGCTGCTGAAAGATCTAACTGGGGTTTAGTATGAGTTTGGTACCTCAAAATACTAGGACAAAAGTATGAAGGGAAAAACTGGAATAATCTGGGGAAACTTGAGTAGACTCTACGATCTTTTAAATTCCACCTGAAGATTAATCTAGGTTAAAGACAGTACCTCCAGGAAAATTCTGACTACTCATCACTGGTGTGAGGCCCAAACCTCCAGTTACTGAAGATATATTCTACAAACTGCCGTGGGGAAAGAAGCTACACGGAACCTCGGAGGCAGCACACGAACGTGGAAAAGGACTCTGGCAGATCAAAAGTAGTTCACTATTTGGAAAAAGTCTCTAGAAATCTCTGCCCAGAAAAGGAAAAACCAGTTAACTCGTCTTCTAACAACCTCGAGGCACTGGCACGCAGAGCCTCTGCTCAGCTGCACTACTAACAAGGCCAGCTCCCCCACACTAGCCGCGCACTCGCCAGTCAATCCAGCCCTCGTGCCAGGCTGGCCCTGTTCACGGTGTCCGAGGACAGCTGGGAAAGTCACTTGTATGTTTCCAATTATTTTTCTCTATCAAAAATTTTCTAAAGAATATTCAAATAAACAGAAAATGACTTCATGGATGTTGCCTTTTTAGTAAAAGCACAAGTACCGAGGGACCGTGGCAGCCTGCTCCTAGCCTCCCTCTGGGCACACAGCTCCTACGGACAGGGACTGGCCTCTCCCCTAGTACTTACTCTGCATTTCAATGAACTGCAAATCGGAGCCGTTCTGCAGTCCTGCCAGGTCACCTGCTGTGCCATCACTCCTGGAGCACTTTTGCCGTTCTTCCTCTAACTGCAGCTTCAGTTTTCTAATCTGAAATGGAAATAAAAATCACCACAAGATACATTCTCTACAGTGAGTCCTATGCTTGGCCCAGCAGCCACATCAGGGAAGAAGGCCAATCCTCATATCAACCCTACAAATCATTCACTCAAAAAATATTTTCTTGGGTCCCTACCACAAGGCACAGGTTCTAGGTACTGGAGGTAAGCTCTAAACAATTACAAAAATAACTGAGCCCTAGGACCAGGTGTCCTAATAAAAACAGCAGAGCCAGGTGGTCTATGTCATAATTCCAGCATTTGGGAGTCTACGGAGGATTGTAAGTTTAAGGCCTCCTGGCCACATAGAAAGTTCAAGGCAGACTGAGACTACACTGGGACAGCCTGTCTCAAAAAGACAAAACAGGAAAAAAGGTGCTACATTATTTGTGTATTTTATGAAACAGTAGAGGTATTTTATTACTTTTACTAAAAATAGAAGCATCCATGAAGTAGTACTTTGTTTTGTTTTAGACACAAGTTCAATATTCTTATTTAGAAAACTTTATGAACACAAAATAATTTTAACTGTACAGTGACTTTCCCAACTGCCCTTAACACTAGCAATAGGAGTTGCAAGAAAGCCTGGCATAGGGCTAAACTCTTTCTTTCCAGACACCACTCTGCCCTTTTGGCCTATCTAGGGCTTAGCACCACCGCCCAGCTCAAGTGGCCAAGCCTTGTCCAATCACTATTTACGTCCATTTCAAAAAGCGTCACCCTTCCTCTCCTGTACCGTTAGACACAAGGCTCTGTACATCCCATGCCCTTTATCTACTAACCCTTCCTAACGCCTGCAACTCTTTCACTGAACCCTCCAGAGGTATCAGTGCATCTCTAGCAAAACTTCCTTCCTTAACTTCATCTCTGTCCTCTGGCAGAAACAGGCTGCCTCCGAAGAACCATGCTTCCTTCCTTTTACAAATTCCACAGCCTCCTACCACTGATCCTGGAAATGGAACGGATGTCCACTTGCTCTCCTTGCTGTGCTGAAATATCCTACCTGCATCCACCCTAGAAGCCTGTTCCTACTCTCATCTCTTCAAGCTATGCATGGTACCTCTTCTCAACGCTACGATCTCACTCCATTACCATTTAACTCCTCGTGCCAGGCCAGGGATTTAGCTCAGTGGTCTGGTGTCTGCGTGGCAAGCACTCGGGAGGCAGAGGCAGCAGGAATGCTGAGTTCAAGGCCTGCCTGGGCTACACAGTGAGTTCAGGGCCAGCCTGACTACAAAGTGAGACCCTGTCTCAAAAAAAAAAAAAAAAAAAAAAAACCCAAAACAAAAAGACTGTCTCAATTCTTGCTAATTTCAGTATAGCACAAGCCTTCTCCAGTGGCTCAACTGTCAGCTTTTAGAATACTTCCTCTCCAAGGATCTTACCATCTACCCCTCTTACCCTCACCCACTAACACCCAAACCATGTAGAAGGTTTCATTAGATTACCACAGTCCCTGTACAACTTAGTGCCACGTATCCTCCCTCGAACCACAATTCCTCATCTTTCCAGACCACTCTCATAGATGCTAAGGCAACACCCTTCAACCCCATGGGGACTGTACTTCTAATTCACTGATTCATCTTTTTCTCCACTGTACTTCGGTATTTTTCTACTGCCTTACCCACTTAATTTCTAGGTCCATCATTATCATCCCTTGTCCATTATACTTGCTAGTAAAATCTCTCTATTCATTTCATGCCTACATGGAGCAGGCTGAATATAACTGGAAAACACATGTTAAATCCATAAGAATAAATCTTTTAACATACTGTATAACATCATTTTAATTATATTTACTTCTCTGATCTGGGGCAGAAATTTTCTGACTAACTTATTTGTTTAAAATCCCCAAGTGCCTAGAATAGTACCTCTTAAACAGTGAAATTTCACTTTGCTGATGACTGAATAGCAATAATGAAGAAAATTGATATACTCAGTCAAGGAATTTTCCGAGAATTAAAGAATAGGAATTCCTAAAATTGGTAGGGGCCCAGTTTTGAAAACTTCAAATCAAATCACTGTGAATTTCAAAACAGTAGGGAGAAAGAGAATACCAGCTTCCATAGGAAAGGGGAACTGCCACATACAAAAGATCAAAACTGTGGGCTGGAGATTGAGCTCAGTGGTGCCAACCCCTGCCTAGTGAGTGCCAAGTCCCTGGTTTGATCCCCGGTAACCACATACAACAATGCCGGGTGTGGTGACTCACACTCATCAGCAATCAGTACCACAAACCACAGTGCTGGGCGTGGTGACTCACGCCTGTCATCCCAGCACTCTCGAGAGGCAGAGGCAGGAGGATTGCTGAGTCCCAGGCTTGCCTGGGCTACATAGTGAATTCAGAGTCAGCTTGAACCTGTCTTTAAAAAAAGGATCAAAACTGTCCCCCAAATCGTCAAAAACCACAATAAAACAGAAGGAATAATGAAAAGACTGTATTTTTTTAAATCTGAAGTAAAATTACTGCAACCCAGAATTAGATACCCATCCAAATTATTGATCAAGTAAGAGGGAAATAAAGACTGTTAGGGCTAGAAGGTCATGAAAAATGGGCAGCCCACATCCCTTTCCTCAGGAAGGTATGGAAGATACAGAAAAATAAGAATAAAGAAGGAAGACACAAAAGACTAGGAAAAGGGAGCGCAACCCCCAACACAGAGAAAAGTCTCCACATGCTGACAAGTAATCACATCTCTCTGTGGAGTAGTTTTAGTTCAGAATGGATTGAGTCAGATCCTCCAAGACTTATCAGATGGAACTTAAGGGTAAAACTGACACATCTGAAAACATTAAGAATAGGTTTAAGGGCCGGAGTTTAGCTCAGTGGTTCCGGCGCCTGCCTCGCAAGCGCAAGGTCCTAAAGTCAATCCCGGTAACCACATACAATGCTGGGCTTGGTGACTCCCGCCCACCAGCCATCAATACCACATACCACAGTGCCGGGCGCGGTGGCTCACGCCTGTCATCCCAGCACTCGGGAGGCAGAGGCAGGAGGATTGCTGAGTTCCAGGCTTGCCTGGGCTACATAGAGAGCTCAGGGCCAGCCTGAACTCAAAGTGAGACCCTGTCTCAAAAAAAAAAAAAAAAAAGAATAGGACACTGGTGTAATGGTATGTGGACGCTCAGCAGGCTGAGACAGGAGGATCACTAAGAGTTTAAATCCAGCCTGGGCTACACATAATGAGTTCAAGGCAGGCCAAAACTACATAGCAAGAGATCCTGTCTTGAAAAACAAAACAAAACTCTGTGGCTAAGTTACTGGGTTTAAAAATCCAGGCAAATAAAACAAGGAAATCCACAATATTAACTTCAGACAAAACAAATGAGTTGTAAAGGAGATGAAAGTTGATTCCAGAATGTAAAATGGCTCTCTTACAACGAGTGTTTAGAGTCTGGATGACACAATGGAACCATGATGCTGTTCCTTCATTAGGAATCTATGGGAATGGAAGTATGCACGTGAATAGCAGGGACACAGGATGAAAGACAAGTGCATCCTCCTCTTCCAGAGGACCATCAATAGGGAATGACTATCGGAAACTCAAGAAGCAATGGAAACATGTTTCACAAAGAGTACACAGTATACATCAAGACTCTCTACGTGAATTGAATATAACAGAAGAAAAGAACTGAATGGAGATGGTCAGGTTTGAGGGAAGACAGTAGACTGCTGTCTTTATAATAAGCTTAATAGAACTAAGTATCTCATCAAAGTCTGTGTTCTATAAATGCTTTTTAAATAAAAAGTAAACAAAATGTGAATTATCAAAAAGTAAAATATGAATTATCTTTAATCCTTTCACTCTCATGTGAGTGCTAAGGTTTAAAATAAACACATTTTCTATTTGTAATGAAAAAATTTATTTATTAAAACTTTATCATGTATTAACACTTTATCATGTAACTGAGTCTGGAAAAATTGTTAATATCTTCCAATGAGAAGAATGCTTTTACCTGTGATAACAGCTCTTCCTTTTCTCCAGCAAGTTTTCGTAGCCTTACATCTAAAAAAAAAAAAAAAGTTTACAAACTAAATTTGTAATGAAGTAGTATATAAAAAATTAAAAAGAATTCTCCAAAGTCAAAAATAGCAAGCATCTCATAAAGTACTTATTAGGTCTGACAATGGAAATAAAGGCTTCAATAGTATTGCAGAAGAGTATTCAATTATCCCAAATATACTTCCACACAACCAATATATATTACAGCACCAAATACACTTGCTCCCAAAACAGTGATTTTTTTTTTTCCCCAAAGAAAGAGAAACGCAAGTACAAAACAGGCCATTTTCTTCTTTCAAAAAAGCACAGGTTTTCACCAGCAGACAGAACTGAAATGCCAAGAGAATTTCCACTCTTTTTTTTTTTTTTTTTTTCGCTTTTTGAGACAGGGTCTCGCTTTGTAGTTCAGGCTGGCTCTGAGCTCACTATGGTGCCCAGGCAAGCCGTCGCGAACTCAGCAATCCTCCTGTCTCTGCCTCCCGAGTGCTGGGATTACAGGCATGAGCCACCATGTCCGGCATTGTGGTATGAGGTGTTGTTGGTGGGCGTGTCTCCACGCCCAGCATTCTATGTGGTTATTGGGGATCGAATTCAGGACCTTGCGCTTGCGAGGCAGGCGCCGGAACCACTGAGCTAACCCTCCGGCCCAAGTATTTCCACTCTTAAGGTTTATACCCTTAGCGGGACAGCTCAAAAAAAGTGAAAGAGAATAAAAGGGCTTGGTGCGGGCAAGCTAGAGCAAAGAAAACAGAGGAACACAATGCTGAAATAAGCAAGCTTCGGAGATGCCAGTGGGTAGACAGAAGGGAGTCATTTCTAAAATGAAGATAGCCAAAGGGAAACTGAGGCTGAGGAGCAGAGTTGTGCAGCTTCCTTCTGGCCCGTACAGAGAACTGCTTCTTCCCAAGTAGACATTAAAACAGGCCTAGACGGCTAAGGAGATACTGCTAGTTCAGTAAAGTAGCTGGCATCTGGTCTACCACCAACCACAATTAGTGAAGGTAACAGCCAGATGCAAATTCTTCCAAACACACAGAAGCAAACACTCTGAGTTCCTCAAGGCCATCTACTCATTTCATTCCCTAGATCTTCTTGCTCACCTAGTATTATCAAAGTGCTCCATAATTAATTACATTCCTGGAATTCCGCACATTAGTAAATGTGCTTTTAAAATGTTTTTGAGCTTGTACCACTCTTACAGTGCCTTCCATTCCTTTAGGAAAGCTACACATACATAAAACAAAAACAGAAAAGGAAAATGATCATCTAATAAATAAAAGTGAGCTAGTGATAAATTATCTTTCGTTCTCTAGAGTAGAGGAACAGATAAGGACCTACGTAGATTCCTGGGAAGAAATGTCACACAGATTTTCAAAGATTTACATTTAATAGATTTAATCTAAATTTTAAAATTCTTAATCTAAATTTTAAGAGGCTTAAAAACCTTTATCTGGGGTCTGGGGATTTAGCTCAAGTGGTACCACGCCAACCTTGGACACACAAGGGCCAGAGTTCAATATCTGGTACTGGAAAAAGAAAAAAAAAAAAGCCTTTATCCGGGAATTACATTCCATGAATACCTATTTGATTATCTATTTCTTGTCTTAAGAACTGTGGTGCAAAGAGCTACCAAACCCTGGGTAAGTAGTGAAACAAAACCAAATGTTCAGGAAGAACATCCAAACTGCTTGGAAAGTATCTTGCCAGCCCACAGCTTCCCTGGGATGAGCATGCTAAACTCTCTCTCGGCAAAAAGTTTCTATTAAGTGAAAAGTAGTCTTTACAGACCCACAGTGCGTCTACTCTGGCCTTAGACCTATGTTTATGATCTTTTAATGATTCACACCCTGGCAAGATCAAGGATGTCTGAAGACAGCATGTCCAGATACTTCTTAAAAATGCAAGCAAGCATCAGTCAGATGACCTTTAATGCTGTTTCTGTTCTCCAAGGTGGGATATAAATAAGCTGGAAGCCTAGCAACATTAATCTGATTCAAATGCAACAAGTGTCTTACCTAGTGGGCCTTCTCCTGCTGACTCCAACACCTGAGCAGCTTCCTGAGACACAACAGTAATGGCTCCAACCACTGGTTCATGATTGACATCGCCATTGGGAGTGCCATCAGGGATTATAACTAAGCCATGTTTCTGTGTGGAAGAGAAGGAGAACAACAAAAAAAACCTACCATCACAAAAGATTGCCCACAGGGAATCAGGAAGCTCTGTGATGTAATTCTGCAACAATGTGTTTGCCACAGGTAAAACCTAGTTAGAAATAGCTACGTAGAAAATGCCTCTGTGAAGGAAATTACTAATGTACCATACCAAAATTGCATTCAAGATAAGAAAGACAACAGGAAGAAAGGAAGGAAGACAGAATAAAGCAGTAAGGGAGTTGAGCCCCAGGCTCATGCTAACATACCTCTCCTGTCTTCACTGTCTCCTGCAGATCAGCCAGTTCCTCTCTGAGCATATCTCGCTCAGTCCTAAGGCAGGCAATGTATTCTTTCTGTTTCTCTAGGGCCTGGTATAAGGCAGGGTAGCAAGGGAAAGAATGGCACAGAAAAAAGAGCAAGTGAAAGGTAACTAATCCGAATAAGCAAAGATAAAAGCATAAAAAGCAAGGAAGCAGTTAAAAGCTTGGAAGCAAGCAATCAAGGGAGGAAACACAGTTATTTGTATATGGGTTATACAGACAGAAGGTTTTAGTAGAAATTAGTTCTTGTGTATAAGGTTTTGCAATACATGCTTATTACATCAAGCATGAAGACGAATCTTTCTTTTTCCAGCCAATGAAGAAAACAGGAAAAGGAAAAGGAAGACAACAGTTCGAATTTCCTTGCTGAACTCCTGAGTACATTTTCATTTGGTGAAGAAAAATACTGCTGATTTCATGTTTAACTAAAATTTTATATTCAAAAATGTATTGACATTTTAAAAGAAAAAATGGTTGTGGAAGAAAAATAACCAGTATATATGTTATTTTAATTAAGTATTGGTTGTATGGCTGTTCTCCAAGTAGTGTGACATAATACTTAAATACCACTTAATCCAAAAATAGCCAGTCTCCAAGAGGATTCAACTATGATTCACTTGGTTTTCTGAAATATTTTCAAAATGTGAGAAATATACTCACTGGATAAAATATAGCCCACCTACAGTTTTCAGAGTCAAGCTTTTGAGTGCTGGCACATGCTTAACTTACCTATGCCTCAATTTCCTCATCAGAAAGCAGCACCTATCCCATAAAGGGAGGCTGAAAACAACTCAGCACAGAGCACTGCCTGCAGCTTTTGATGACAGGAAACATCTCAGGGAAACTAGTGTTTTCACTGGGAATTCCTTGTCATATCCTGAATCTCACAACAGCTACAGCTGAGAAGGTGGTACCGAGGCAAGGACCCACTTTGGTCATCAGTGACACATCCAGTCTACTGTGGACTGTATTACGCTCATTTAAAAAGACATTCTAGCCGGGCGTGGTGGCTCACGCCTGTCATCCCAGCACTTGGGAGGCAGAGACAGGAGGATTGCTGAGTTCGAGGCTTGCCTGGGCTACATGGTGAGCTCAGAGCCAGCCTGAACTACAAAGCCGAGACCCTGTCTCAAAAAAAAAAAAAAGACATTCTAAAGGCAAGTAGTCCAAACAGAAACCTGACAGCTAGACTGTTTCATAAAAACCTTTATATATTTGTTTTTGTATTAGTACTTACTACTAGCATAACTATTAACTGAATAAGCTAAATTACAACAGTTCAGGAGTGGGTCAACTACTCAGCTAATAAATGGCTGACTAGTTGGACAGTTTTTCAAACTCAATGTAATCCTATTTGGCAACCAAACTGAAAGTAAAAACAATATGATAGCAAATACCATAATATGTGTGGGACACATTATAAGGCAGGAACTATTTTATATAGGTGTTTATAATTTATCCTTTATATACTATATACATATATATATATAAAACATTTTTATATTACATATATATAATGCCTCCCTTAAATACCCTGTAATGAACTACTTCTCTCATTCCCATTTTGCAGGTCAGAAAATTAGAGCTAAGAGAGGTTTTTGTTTTATTTTGTTTTTTGCCCAAAATCTCAGTAAATAACAAGGCCAGAAAATAAATTCAGTTGTGTATTTTTGTTTTTTGTTCTGGAATTGAACTCATAACCTTGCACTTGCCAGGCAGGGGCAGCATCACTGAGCTACACTCCTGGCCTAGAATTCAGTTATTTTTAGTTCCAAAGCCCTTGCATAGTTTTTTATATCACAGTCCCAAATGGGCTGCCTTATGTTCCTTATCTAAACTATAATATCAACATCTAAGTTTCTACAATTTATATTCACAGTATTTGTCTCAAGTCTACCTGTTAAAGTGATAATTTAAGTTTCTATCAGCTTATAGCATTTAAGATATCAAGGTAGTATTAACATTGTTGTGCTCTGTTCCACCATATTAACAACAAAGAAAACATGGGGGAACAGAGCACAACAATACTTTCCTAACTACATTCTGATTTCTGTTAGTTCAGGTATCTTTGTTTATCAGTATCTGCATGCGTAGTTGTACAAAGCAGGACCACATGTTAATCATCATTCAACCACATGCTCTACATAAATGGTATCACAGAATATAAAAGACCCCTTAGGAAAAGACCAGTTTGAAACCAGCAGTTCTAGCAAATGCTAGTACAAGGCATGATGTGCTCCCTCTTCCACGTTTTGTAGCACTGTCTTATTTTTATATTTAGACTATTTAATTTGATCTTCCCATAATTACAGATGAGAAAATAAAACATATCCTGTATATTTGTCCTTTTCACCACAAAGTTCGAAAATTACTGAAATAACTTAGAATTGGATCAAATGTATTCATGCTGGATATGAAATCCTCTGTATTACCTGACCATGCAATCATCACCTTTGTGTTGTATGCAACAATAGTTCTTGGACTTTTTTTGAATGAAAAGTACATGTTTGTGGAACTCTAAATAATTTACTTCTGACCTAACCTCAAATTCTAGGATCAAGAAGCCAAATGGGAGGCACCCCATTTCCTAGTTCTCCCCTCTGTCTCTCTTAGACAGAAGCTATCTTTCTCTCAATAAACTTTTCCTACTCTTAAAAAAAAAAAAAAAGAAGCCATATGGGTCTGTACAATAGGCTAAACTTTTGGGCAACAGGTTAAATAACCATGTAATTGTATAGTGCATAAATATAGAATGGGAATTAATTTATGCTGGTTTCCAGACATATCCAAGTAATCATATATGTATGTTCATAGCTACATTATTCACAAAATCCAAAAGACAGAAACAACTCAACTGTCTGTCAATGGAGACACATGGAATATACATACAGTGGAGTACTATTCAGCATTAAGACTAATTACTGTGACACATGCTGTAACATTGATGAACCTGAAGGATATTATATTTAGTGCAATAAGCAAGTTACAAATACAAAATTGAATATTATATGGTACTACTCATATGAGGTACTGAGTATTCAACCTCATAGACAGAAATGTGATTGCCACAGTGAGGGGGCAGGGGTTCCAGTTGTTTATGATGGGCACAAACTACTAGCCTGAAAAGATGAATATGTTCTGGAGATGGAGGGTGGTGGATATCAGCTCAGCTATGTGCACGCACTTACTGCTCTTGAACTGCATCTACACTTCAAAATGCTATGACAGTAAATTCTTCCTTAGCAGAATTTCTCAACTTAAAACAATCAAGAGGGAATGAACTGTTACACAACACTTGGATAACTCTTGAGGGACTTATGATGAGTGAAAAAGATCAATTCCAAATATTATAATGGCAAAATTAAACAAATACGGAATAGATTAGTTCCCAGGGCTGGGGGGGCCAGTTTAATAGATATGGCTATAAGAAAGGTGATGGAAATGAAAATGTTTTGTCATGTAAACTGTATCAGGGAAGCAACCTGGTTATGACATTGTACAACAGTTGAAATATGTTGCCTTTGGGATAAACAGGGCAAAGGATATGCATGTTCTCTGTATTTTATATACATAGTTGTATATGAACCTAAAAGTTTCTCCAGAAAGTTTTATATTAAAAAGTCAAAGCTTTGAACACATGGTATAGCCACAGAATGACAGCTTCTACTCTTTCAAAAAATGTCAAATAATTGAAAAGATGAATGTCTTAATCATCAGCATGTCTTTTTGGTAGCAAAAATTGTTTTATTTCAAAGAGTGATTTTATTGAGCTGAAAGCAACTTTAATAAAATCAGTTTAAAATATTAAGACAACTATACAAATTAGAAACTCTGGATCTGCAAATCTGTGCTAAACAAAATTATGTAACATCCTAAGAGAAGCCCATTCTAATGACCAGATTTTAACTAAATGAACTGCCTATCACGCATTTTTCTTACTTCATTTTGAATTTCCCAACTAAAAATTTAAATAAAATTAGCAGTTCATAGTTATAGTTTCAAAATAGTGTTGTTCACTTGTCCCCCAGAAAGCTTCCCTATATCGGGGTAGTTTTAGAATCTCAGTAACTTAATTTAAAATTAGCCTTAGTTCTTTACAATTTTTTGTTTTGTTTTTATTTAGTTAGTTTTTTTGAGAGAGGATCTCGCTTTATAGTTCAGGCTGGCCCTGAACTAGCCCAGGTAAGCCTTGAACTCACAGCAATCCTCCTGGCTCTGCCTTCTGAGGGCTGGGATTACAGTCGTAAGCCACCATGCCTGGCAGTAGTTTATATTTCTGGTCTACAGTCTCAGGAAATAATGCACTTTTCCTGTGTGTTTATTAATGAGAAGTCAGGGTAGTTGAAGTAATGAAAAAAGTGGATACTGCTGATCACCAGCTGGGCTTCAAGAGCCCCTCACAATGGTAAGTATGATCCAGAAGATTCACCTCTGGGCACGCCTCTCACTGGTGCTCTTAGCAATCCTTGCCAACCATATCCTATCTAATCTCAAGCAAAACAAGATTTTTCTCATTTGTTTTGTTTCTTCCATCACAGCCTTTCTTTGTCAAGGTAAGGCTCTGCAAGATATATACAGTACGAATGACTCTTGAGCTCCTGAGGTAGCACAGCCAATTAAAGGCCACATTCATTATACTTAGAATCTACCTGCAAGGCTGAGCTCCAAAAAAAGCAAAGAAAAATATTTCCTTAACTGGGCTCTGCTTCACGTTGTTTGGGATTATAATTAGAGTTGGTGTCACAGTTTGGCAACTCAGCCAAGTCTTACATTCCTATCCACTTCCATAATTAACTAATTTTAATCTCTTCCTATTTTATTCTTCAAGTATTTATAGGATGCGAAGAACTTCCCTCATCCCTACTCACTATCTTCTTGTTTCTTACCCAAATTCTTGTAAGATAAGAATACCAAACTACTCCCAAGAGTTTGAATTAAATGACTATGGTTGCTTTTGGCTAAGAATCCCTGGGGCATGAACAGTGATTTTTCTTTGAAAGTTCTTACATATAGGTTTCACAAGCACTGAGTTGGAGAAGAATTCTTTTTCTAAGCATAGTATCAGGTTTTCTCATGATACTCCATGTCTTTTCCTTATGCAGGTTTAACATTATATAAATGCTCACCACCAGTCAAAGGACAGATTTTTAGAAATCTCCAAATTAAATTCTATTGGTCTGTTCCTTTTTGATGAGCTTCCAATGGAAGCCCAATTTTATCTCATACCCCAATTTTTCTATCTTTCCAAAGAAGTGTCTCCTGGAGGTCAAACACCTCTTTTGTCACGGTGTCTATTTTCTGCTGCATGCGCTGATTCTCCTGCAGAGGAAGGGGTAAGAAAAGTAATAAAAGAGCAGAAATAAAAAATGGAGGGAGTTAAAGGAAAACAAACAAAGTTGAAAACTTAAAAAAAGGGGATGAAAGTCTGTGATAAACAGGAAAAGAAAGAAAGATGATGTTCAGAGTCTTGGCAACATTGAGTCGTGCTGGTTGCCTCTATAAATATAATCAAGGGAGGCCCTGGAGGTGTACCTCAGTGGCAAAGCATGTGTTTAGCATGTGCAAAGCCTTGGGTTTTATCCCTAGCACTGCAAGGGGGAAAAAAAAAAAGCAAAAGCAAGCAAGGGGACTGGGAATAAATAATTTCCAACCACAGCTATGTGGCACCAAGCCAGACAGGGTTTCTATACACATACAGCTCCATATTTATCCTCCTCCTGTGATAGGGGCCTTTATTCACAAACATGGAACAATGTATATTTTTAGAGGAATCTATAATAGCAAGATCCTGAATTACAAAGGAAAAACAGGTTTGTTTTGTTTTTTTAGGAAAAACTGGTTTTTAGAAAAGCCAGAATTTAACTTTTAGTTAAATGAACTCTTCTGCTTGGAAAAAGATAATTTATAGCCTCCTCACAATTTTTTCTCTATAGGTTACTTTTCTGTTTCATAATGACCTGCTTTGCCATCCAATTCTTAATTCTAAGCCAAAAACTGTTATTTTTCATATTGCTTTTTATTCATGTAAAACATCTAAAAGGTCTCAATTGTAAACAAAAACCCCTGAAAACTAGTTTTTGAAGTTTGTATATTCTATATCCTGGGACTTTTAAAGAAGCCAAAGAGATGAATTATAAAAATCAAGCATTATAATCTTCTTAAATGTAATTATATGTTAAAAATTGGAACAGTTATTTTTGGAGAAGCAGCTCCAAAAATAGTTTTGGTATTATTCTGAAATCTTTAAAGGAGAAAGTTTCATTTTAATTAGGAAAAGAAGTAAGAATTGTTTGGTGTACTGACACATAAAGACAAAAGGACAAGAGAAAAAAGGATTTCACATTATTTTTAAATAGCAGTAGGATACAGAATTTAGATAATGTTTCCTACCAGATGTGAAAATAATGAGCACAACAAACATAAATGACCTGACAGATCCAAAGGACTATCTATATCTGCATTTAGAATCTATAAATTTTCGCTGTTTGATTTTTTTAACATTACAAAAACTACATCAGGGCCAGAGGGTTAGCTCAGTGGTTCTGGCGCCTGCCTTGTAAGTGCAAGGTCCTGAGTTCAATCCCCGGTAACCACATACAATGCTGGGCGTGGAGACTCACGCCCACCAGCAATCAATACCACATACCACAGTGCCGGGCGTGGTGGCTCACGCCTATAATCCCAGCACACGGGAGGCAGAGACAGGAGGATTGCTGAGTTTGAGGCTTGCCTGGACTACATAGTGAGCTCAGAGCCAGCATGAGCTACAAAGCGAGACCCTGTCTCAAAAAAAAAAACCAAAAACTACATCAATTCACAAGTTAAAAAAGATAGTTTTTTCCCCACTCTATTAAGTGGTTCTTGTAGATCATCTACAGGGAAAGAAATTAAGTATTGCAGGTCCAAAGGGAAGAGAAAAACAGGAATGTGTACACGTGTAGTAAGCTATCTCCCTTGGATCATTAGGACTTGGTCTACCTGGTGTCATGAACACATCAACACTAAATGTACTGTTTGAAGCCCTTGATAAACACACCTAGAGAATAGGCAGGATCCTCTTGAGGCTTCAACTTCTTTAAAGAAAAACAGAGATACACGCAAAGTCCCCTGAAGGGACAAGAAGGACTTTTTAAAAGGCCAGCTGGGAAGCTGGGGCAAGAGAATTACCTCATGTTTGAGGCCAACCTGGCTACACAGTGAGCAAGGCCAGGCTGAACTACATAGCAAAGATCCTGTATCAGAAATATCAACAAATAAAAGAAAAAGGTTTTGGTGGATGAACTCTATTATGCTTAAACTATTACAAAAACCTAAATCTCTACACTACTGACCTTCATCTCTTGTACACAATGTACAGC